>OY293304.1:31445029-31569254 GCA_958502075.1 Orchestes rusci | reverse complement strand
CTTGAAAAGTGGCCATGAGAAAGTGTCTACCCAAAGATGGTTTAGAAAAAAAAATTAAAAAATAAAAAAGTCTGTGTTGATAATATGAAGGTTCTATGGGGTAAACGATCAGCGAAAGAAAAAAAATTGGAAAAAATTTAAAAAAATGTGTTATTATGTAGTTTCTATGGTGTATACGGCCAGCGGGACCAAACAAAATTAAAACATAAAAAAATAAAATTAAAAAAAAATCGTAAATCGTGTTATTATTATCTTATTTATAAACTAGCCCAAAACCGACGCGGGCGGTGCCGCGGGTTTAGGCTAGTGACATATAAAAAAATCAGAACATCCCCAGTCTATGCAAGGCAAAATGAACCAATTCCATGAACTTGTAGTACACCTATTGATCGTTGTGCTACCTAGCTTATAGTTGAAGTGTCTTGGGTTTTTTCAGTTTGAGAGAGACATGACGAAACAGTCAGTTTTCAATTGACTTCAGGTCCTCCTGCAGGGCTCGACAGTCAGCCTCATCATTTATTATTTCAAATAGCTTCATATCATAAGCAAATGAGAAAGCCTTGCTTGATACCTTATCACACATGTCATTTATAAATAAGGAGAATATTAGTGGCGCCAAATTACTCCCAAGTGCTTATACTCGAACAGTGGCCTGTGGTCAAATCATGAGTAAGTGGGAGGAGCTAAGCGAAATCATGAGAACTTCTATAGGGACGTATATTCGAAACGCGGGATTAAGCTCATGTGACTTTTTTCGTGAGAAGTGATCTTCTCCCGGTTGCTAGTATGCGATCAAGCAAATTCCATGAATTAAAACCTCAAAGATAGAACTGTTTCTGGTGTTTTAGCGTTGAACTATTTTGATAAGTACAATAATTATCACTATAACTATTTTCTAAAGTATCAATTTTGTTGAAATTGTGTCAAGACTCATTTTTTAAATGACCTCAAAGACGCAGAAGAACAACGGAATGAGATCGATAGATATTTTTTTTCCAGAAAAAATGCTTTCGACTTATCAGATTGCCCATTCAGTCATTTGCTCATTTATTATATTATATTATTCTTAAGATGAACATACATCCACTAGATTAATATGAAAATCAGCTATATCGTAATTATGGCTTCAAATGATATAACAGCGGTCAAATTTGAGGGTTAATCACAAGAATTTTTAAAAACGGGAACGCGATCACAAGTCACATGCATTCGATAGTACCAATTTGATTGGCTGATATATTTGACAATACAGCAAACAGTTCCCATGAGAACGGCCGTATCATTAGTGGATCACCCTTTTTTGAGTATACCTACCATCCCGATAGAATCATAAGAGTCGCAAAGAAACATTCAAACAGTGATAAAAAAATGGGATCGGTAGGTGGAGCTTAGAGTAGCTGCAATATGGCGACTTAGACAGGGGCGAACTGGCCGACAGATGGAAAAACTTCAGAATTGTTACTCTTTTAATCGATTATTAGATTCTCGTAAAGACCTTAATATTTTCTAGCATACCCTATACCTAAATTTGACGTATAAAAAGATATTGACCTCGGAAAAGTGACAATTTAATAAAAATTGCTGAAATCAGGTAAATATACTGGTATCAACCTGTATGCATTTTTGTTACTTTGATAGTATACATGGTGTTACAAATTCGATGGGATAGCATTGCTAATTCCTAAACCATAAGAGATACAGCGTCGGTTAAATGGAGGCAAAGTTGCGCATTTTGGCACTCAATAATATGCCGCTGAGAAACTTGAAAAATTCGGAGCATTTCCGGAGATATCCGGAAAAAAACGATTTTTTCAAAATTCTTTTTTATTTCCTCCTGAGTTAGTTTGAAGGAATTATTGAAAACGAGTGGCACATTTTCATGGCCACTTTTTCTCCTCTTGAAGGTAGGGTGGTCGGAATTTATATCCGACGTTTCGATTTTCCGCAACCATCATCAACTTAATTTTTTCAAATACAAACCCAACTTTTTTTACGCATTTTTGGATAGCTCCTGGCTTCCTGAACATCATGATGTGTCACACTTTCTTCATTCCAAAATATGCAGAATTATAATCCGAGATTTTTCAAAATCAAACCTCTTGATCTCTTTGTAATGCAATGCGCGTATCGTAGTCATGGTAACAATAACAACTTGTCACGCCTGTGGATAGTTTTGGAGCTTGAATAATAAAACTCCAGCTTAAAAACAGTGTCTCGACTAGTTGTTGATCATCAAAACTATTCATAGGCGTGACAAGTTGTTATTGTTACCATGACTACGATACGCGCATTGCATTACAAAGAGATCAAGAGGTTTGATTTTGAAAAATCTCGGATTATAATTCTGCATATTTTGGAATGACAAGTGTGACACATCATGATGTTCAGGAAGTCAGGAGCTATCCAAAAATGCAAAAAAAAAGTTGGGTTTGTATTTGAAAAAATTAAGTTGATGATGGTTGCGGAAAATCGAAACGTCGGATATAAATTCCGACCACCCTACCTTTAAGAGGAGAAAAAGTGGCCATGAAAATGTGCCACTCGTTTTCAATAATTCCTTCAAACTAACTCAGGAGGAAATGAAAAAGAATTTTGAAAAAATCGTTTTTTTCCGGATATCTCCGGAAGTGCTCCGAATTTTTTAAGTTTCTCAGCGGCATATTATTGAGTGCCAAAATGCGCAACTTTGCCTCCATTTAACCGACGCTGTATCTCTTATGGTTTAGGAATTAGCAACGCTATCCCATCGAATTTGTAACACCCTGTATTCGAAGAATATCACATTTTGTCTAATCTTTGTGAGGAATTTTCAACAACGCTACCAAAAAATCTATCAGACATAAAAACAATCACGATAACCAGGCACTTTTTCGAGGTCAATATCTTTAAATACGTCAATTTAGGTAAAAGGTATGATACATAGGAAATATTTAGAATTTTTAGAAGAATATAAAAATCAAATAAAAAGTAGGGTTCTCATTTGAAATAAAAAAGTTGGACAACGTCCAGACTTTCTGAGGCACCCTGTATATGCGAAATAGAGTTGTTTGAAAAATTTACTTGAAACCATCAAACTTTCATTCGAGCCGCTTTTTTCAGAAACGTCAAATAAAAAAAATAAGGGGGTGTCAATATATAAATTGAAACCCTATACAAAACAGGAAAACTGAATAGTGAGGGAGAATATTCTTATATATTCCATATCATACTTTATGATAATTGGAATCACCTGTAACCAGTTACATTTTAAGTCAGTCAGAATAATGGAAATGTCATTATATCAAAAGAATCAAAGGCTATTATTATTATTCAAATATCAATCACATACCTCCTCTGCGAATTTTTGAAATAATAATAATGATAATTATTATAGATAATAATTATTTGAACATGTTCTATTATATTTTGAAAGATTAGAGAAGTTCTGGAATATTTTTATGTATTTAATAAATTAACAAGTATTTGGAATCTGAAGAAACAAAATATTTAATTAATTTGTTGCTGGATTTTGGGTTTTAGGGTCAATGAAAACTCCAGTGCCTACGTTTTGACTAAAACAATTAATTGTTTTTATGTAGCCCTGATCAATCCTGGAGTTTTCATTGACGCCAGAACCCACAATCCAGAAACCTTAAAATGATAAGATTGGGTCTTAAGATGCGATAAAGATAAAAAAGATATTTAATTTTGAAAATTATTCTTTCTACCTAAGTAGTAGGATGCAAGGTGACTATGAAAAAGAAATAATGATAATTGAGATTTTTCTATTGTACTTTGGATAGAATAGTTTCATGTTTTATCACTTTTATGTCTTGGACCAACTATTAGCTTCAAGATTACTAGAAATTTAAAAAAATCACTCGTATATCTAGGTACTTCGCATCAATGCTTTTTATTAGTGAATACCTATGACTCGCCTATCATTGTCCAACACAATTTGATCATAGCCATGACTGGGTAAATTGGAAATAATATTGGAATCTTCAATATAATGTGATCAAACATTTACAAATCTCAATCATGGGTGTCCCAGCAAGGGTGGCCACCGGCCATATCTCAGAAACTACTGGACCTAAAAGTTCAGGAAAAAAAAAATTATCACTGAAGTGGCCACGAGAAAATGCTGGGAAATATTTATAACTTCGAAATTTTTCCGCTGGGTGGCGCAATCAAAGCTTAAATATTAAAATTCGAAATTTCTCCGGAAATTCTCATATTGAGGTATATCTTTATCAACATGGTTAGAAAACCTAGACAATTTCACGTCTTTTTGGTACAAGGCTCATTGGCGTACCGATCTTCGTGTGAGTAGGGGAAGGTAGTGAAAGTGTAATTGTTCAATTGGCTGTAACTTATAAACGACTTGTCCGATTTTGTTGCGTATAGGCTTGTTTGGAAGATAAATGTGAGAACTTTCGTATATCGTATCCAGTGATGCGTGATTGTCTCTAGAAAAGTTGCTAGAAGGCGTAATTTGAATTAAAAACTGTTATTTTCGTTTCACCTCAAAAATTTAAATGGTACGGTATAATTCTGATAACAGAATCAAAATGAAGATTAAATTTACAAGAAAAAACCTCCAAACCGCAGGTTGATATCTTTTCTCGTTTTCGAGTTATGGCCGAGAAAATAATTTTTGACACTCGAAAAGTTGTTTGTTGTGTAGTTTTATTTAACTTTATAAATGTTCGAATTGTCCTCCATCTTGTAAAATACATTTCTCAATTCTGTGCCTACAAATAGAAACAGCTGTTTCTATTTCAATTGGTGCAATGGAATGTATAGCATTCTCAATCCGCTCAATCATATTTTCTCTTGTGGTGGGACGAGTTTTGTTAACGATGTCCTTGATTCGTCCCCACAAGTAATAGTCCAACACAGTTAAATCGGGGGTTCTCGGTGGCCATGGGAACAAACTGCCCCTTCCAATCCAGCGATCTGGATAACGGTTGTTTAAAAAATCACGAACTCTCCGTGCATAATGAGCTGGGCAACCGTCATGTTGGTACCACATGGACATCCTAAGACCAATGGGAACATCTTCTAAAAGTATTTGCAAGTCATTTTCTAAAAAGTTTAAATATGATTCACCATTTAAATGGCCATCAATAATATACGGCCCAATAATTTTGTTTCCTAACACTCCGCACCAGACGTTTACACTCCACCTGTTTTGATGATCCACTTCCCGCATCCAGTGTGGGTTTTCCCGCGACCAAAAGTGCATGTTATGCAAATTAACATTTCCAGAACTAGAGAAACGGGCTTTATCGGTCCATAAAATTTGGGAGAGGAATTGAGGATGTTCGTTGCACATTTCTCGAAGCCAATAGCAATGGTCTAGTCGCCTGTTGAAATCATCTTCTGATAGAGCTTGGTGTAAGGAAAGATGGTATGGACGAAAGTTTGAAGTCTCTTAAAATTCGGAGCACTGAAGAACGACTTAATCCTAGATGGTGGGAAATTTCTCTTGTGCTCAAATGCGGTGAAGCTTCCACGTAAGCGAGAACGTTTATAATATTGTCTTCATGGTTTCTTACCGGACGTCTTCTGATTGGAACTGGATTGAGCTGTACACATCCCGTTGTTCGTAGACGTATTGCCATTCGCCGAAATACCTTTCTGCTGTAGTGCCCTCGTTCAGGATACCTTGCAGCGTATTCACGTGCCGCAATCGGAGCATTTCCAAAACATTGAAAATATACGGCGAGCATATCAAAAGCCTCGGCATTGGTGTAAGACATTTTGACAGAGAATGTTAAAATGATAATTAAGAGATTGTTATGATTGCAATATCTGTTTCAATTATCTCCATGAAAACCCGCCGATGTTTTTCCACAGCTACCTAGATTTTTTTTCAACCCATCATTGCAATATTTAATACATAATTAGATTGGGATTTATGCTCATCAAAATATTTTTCATTTATTATGAGTTTTGTTCTATTGAAATAACAAATGAAAACATTAAATTTTACATAATTTGGACTTGTTATTATTACTGAAGCCAAAAACAAAAGCAGGTTGCAATAGAACTACACAACAAACAACTTTTCGAGTGTCAAAAACTCTTTTCTCGGCAATAACTTGAAAACGAAAAAAGATATCCACCTGCGTTTCAGAGGTTTTTTCTTGTAAATTTAATGTGCCTTTCGATGCTCTTATCAGAATTATACCATACCATTTAAATTTTTGCGGTAAAATGAAAAACACTGTTTTTAACTCAAGTTTCCCCTTCTAGCAATTTTGCTGGAGACAATCACGCACTACTGGATACGATGTTCGAAAGTACTCACATTTATCTCCTAAACAAGCCTATACGCAACAAAATCGGACAAGTCGTTAATAGGTTACAGCTACTTGAACAATTACACTTTCACTACCTTCCCCTACTCACACGAAGATCGGTACGCCAATGAGCCCTGTACCAAAAAGACGTGAAATTGTCTAGGTTTTCTAACCATGTTGATAAAGATATACCTTAATCTGAGAATTTCCGGAGAAATTTCGAATTTTAATATTTGAGCTTCGATTGCGCCCCCTAGCGGAAAAATTTCGAAGTTATAAATATTTCCCAGCATTTTCTCGTGGCCACTTTAGTGACAATTTTTTTTTTCCTGAACTTTTAGGTCCAGTAGTTTCTGAGATATGGCCGGTGGCCACCCTTTCTGGGACACCCTGTATATACAGGGTGTTTCCTAACCTATGTGACAAAATGGAAGGGGTGATTCTTCGCTTTATTTCAAGACGAAAATGTGGTATAACTTTTTTTCGAATTTCGCTTTGTTTCCAAAATACAGGGTGTTTAATTTTTTTTTTGATTAGTTTTTTATTTTTAATTAATTTATCTTCTACTCGATTTTGTTGAAGTTTGGTAACGGTATTATTAGTGATAACGGGCTCATTTTGCCATGAACAAATAAAAATTATCGAATACAGTGGAGTCCCGAGCGGCACTTCAACCAATATTACTGGGAAAAAAATGTACGCCACTGACTTTTTGTGTCATTTTCATTTTTTTCTCAGGTTATTCAACTAAAAACGCAACTTTTTGATCTACTGAATTTTTATCGTATCTTGCCTAATTTTTGAGATAAAAAATTAAATCTAGTTGAGTGAGTTTTGACGCAAAAAGTAATTTTATCGCTGATGTTGAATTTTCTAACAAATACAGCAATCAATTATAATCATTTTAATAGAGAATTCAAAAACACTAAATAAATAAAAAAAAGTTAAATAAACTGCTGGAAAAAATGCTAAAAAAATTAAACACCCTGTATTTTGGAAACAAAGCGAAATTCGAAAAAAAATTATACCACATTTTCGTCTTAAAATCAGGCGAAGAATCGCCCCTTTCATTTTGTCACAGAGGCTAGGAAACACCCTGTATATTCCAGTAAACTCGACACAAATTTCATATCCCGGTCCTGTATTATGCTATACTTACCTATGAAATGTGATTTCAGTCGATTTTTTCTTAGCAATAGCGTCTCTACTCTTACAACTCCTCAGATCACATGAAACCATAATTGAGAAATGTAACAACACACAAAAATCACGAAATAATCCTCACAACACAGCCAAAACTCAGAAAAACTGTTCTAGGAATGTAAACAAACACTTTGACAGAACGAGCACGGTAAGATGGCGAAAGTGATCCCATTCTAGTCACGTGATGTCGTCTCCACCTCTTTCTACCTCCATGATACCTACACTTTTCAGGTAGCATGCAATGTGCATGTGATTTGACGAATCTCAGGAGAGAAGCGATCATCACTTTCTCATGAACTGGAATATAAACACCCTGGGATGCTCCACTTGTGGCCAAAAATCTCGAAGAATTGTTTCCACAAATTTCCACATATTGATGCCTATGTTTCAGTTAGAAGTCGAAGAATGATACTAGTTTACTACTTGGTCCCGTGAAGTCAACTTTTTCCAGTAATAATCTTGTGGTCGCCTCTGTCGAGAGCTTTCGAGAAGTCGGTAAATAGCAAATCGTTGTATGTGACTGTACTGCAATACTTGATTCATATTATTATAAACAACAATGGATCAGGAGATAAGGACCATTTTTGGGTAACGTTCAATGCCCGTCTGCCGAGCTGGTGTATGGTATATTTCAATATTTGAGGTTGATCAAACTATATTAAAAAAATTCCCCCCCCGTGTACCAACTCCATGATCAATAATGGACAATTTGCATACATTTTCAAATGACTTGAAATTTTATCTACGTATTTTAGACAACATTAGAAAGTCATCAGCGTTTTTATTCCAAGATACCCAAAAATATAATCCTAAATTAATAAAAAAAAAAAAAAACGCAAATTTCACTGTATGATCGAAAAAGGGGAGGGGCCATATTACCCACCCGAGAAAAAGAGAGAGTCATCTCAGGCAATACGCCAGACGAAGATAGATAAAGTTTTCTGTGACGTGGTGGATGTTGATTAGCGCTCTTTAATCGGTGAATACTACATTAATAGAGGTGGTGGGTTAATTTTTCAAACATCAATGGCATCAGTACTCAGAAATCCTTATATTTTCCATATTTCTAAGAAATGTGCAAATTTTCCATTGAAATTGTACCTAAAATTTGAAAAAAAAAACAATCGATGCCAATCTGTCGTAGTGATTTTATGATTGTGTACAAAAAATTCCATCGGTAACTCATCGGCAGGTGATAGGTTCTGCAGGACCTTACTAAGTGATTGTTGTGAAAAATGATGAAAAAAAAACGATTGATGCCCATCTGCCAAATCAAAGGTAGGTTTAAAAGCTCAAAGAAAACCTTCAAAATCCATTAATCATTAAGTATATGAAAAGAGGGGTAGGTTTGGTATGGATGCATACCAAACCTACCCCTCTTATTATAATGGAACTTCACCCTGGAAAGGAACTCGATAAATAAAAAAAAAAATTAAGTTTATGTCCTATATGTCTGCCGATGGATTTTTTAAGTTTCCTTTGAGCTTTAAACCCACCTTTGATCTGGCAGACGGGCATCAATCGTTTTTTTCTTCATCATTTATCACAACAGTTTCATAGTAAGGTCCTACAGAAACTATCACTATAAAACACATTTATCAAACAATCTGTGTGATATTTGTGTTGATCAAACAAAAATCATATGATGATTTTCAATAAAAGGAGCTTGACGTCTTTATGTGTCTTGGTCAGGTGACAGGAAAAATGACAAGTCAATTTGTTCTTCTTATTTATTAATCGCAATGACGAAAATTTACTCCTGAGTGAATACACCAGCTCGCACATAACATTGCGAGTGCTTTATGGGATGTTTTCTCTATGTGAACAAGTCAACATTTCAATGTGTTTCTTTGATGTCCCACATAGAGGATAATCATCTCAATAATAAAACTTTGCAACCTTTTTTTTCAAAGGTGTCAAAAACATCTAGTGAATATTGCCTTCAGATCTACTATTTCGAGTCTTCTCGAGATGACCTGTGAAGGTGTACAATCAATTTACCAGAAACATTGACATGTTACTTCAAATGTACTTCCATCTAAATCCCGTGCGGATCTCCGGTTCACAAAGTCACAGTTATCGCTTAATTCGATGTTGCGCGAACATAATATCGTGATGTCAAACTGTTACGTTCTATCAATGTAAAATCGAAGTTACATCAGGAACATAGTAAAGATATTTTGCTGCGACGTAGACAAGGTTTAAACTTATAGACGACGTGCGGATAAAGCATTCCCAGCCCAGCCAAGACAAGCTTATCATCACTTTTTTTGCGGTTTTCTTTTTAGTAGTGTTCACCAGGTGGTTTCCAGCATTCTCATAACTTTACTAAGAAGTCGTTTTTCAGCAAGAAGACGTCACTGAGTTCTCATTGTTTTGCTCCATCTGTTCATTGCATCAGGTGTCATTATTTTGTGAAAAGTTCTGTTCACGTTTCCTATTTTCTTTTCCCACAGCATAAATTCACGGGACTACAAAATCGGAGTTGGAGTCGACCATTATTTCACTGTGAGTTGTAGGTGCCCTATCGAAGAAACACCAAAAAAATGTTTTCATGGAAACTTCTTTCAGTGCTTTATGCGGAATTACTACAATGTTGTACATTATTCGAGGCTAAGTATTGACTTTTGCTAATGGTAAGTTTCTTCAATAGAAGTAACCAAAAACTACGAAGCGGGAGAACTCATACGTTGAACGGTGACAAGGCGCTGTTGCCAAAAGATATATATTTATCAAGTCTTGCATTATTGCGCTGGTCGGAAGCTTGCCACTTTGGTGTACGCGTAGACGCGACTCCCACTCGGCGGATCTCAACCAGTGCCTGTACAATCTTAACAAGGCCAGCTTTTAGTCAAAAATTGAACTCAACTCTTCTGTCCCCCTTTGCGAGAGGTATTACATTTTTGATCTCTTGAGACAATAATTGGAAACGGAGCTGGTGAGGAACTAGGAACTAGTGACTGATGATATGAACCACTTCAATGAGAACATCTTGAGAAAACTTATATGGGCATCTCATATCAGCCTAAGAATCTGCTCGATGAACACTCAGCACAGACTATTCTCAGTTCTTGAATGCCTTTCGGATAAAGCAAGGAAGATTTCCGGTCAACCATTTCGGGAAGGACCTCAACTTCTCCGAATATTTATTGATATTCCCAACTGCTACTAAAAAGTAAAAATGGTTCAGCTCATCTGGAGTCATATTCGAAAGAGATGAACGCTTGTTTTCTCCTGGGAATTGTCTCACTATTGCTCAAGACTCTTTCTGTCTGTTTCCTGAATACATGTTCCGATCGGCATAGTGCTTATGCTTAGCGGTTGCTACAGTTTTTCTATAAAGATTTCTGTATTTTCTTTTATAATCCATGTACGGCTATTCACGCAGAAACAAAATTCTTGCGTAATGCAGAAATCGCATATTTTTGGCAGATGTATTCAATCCCTTTGAGAACAAGGCTTTGTGTGAAATGCCAAGAAGATGTTTTATTGAAAGAGCCTTTGGTAGAATGGAATGTGAAACTAAAAAAAATATATTGATTGTTTTTTTTTCTTGGGTAAAACCTCGCGGAAGGTCTCAAAAGGCTTTTCTCCCTCCAACGTATGACTCCAGTCCTGTTCGCCACACATGTCGTGAAACAATTTAACATTTTTAGGATTGTTGATTCTTTTTGGCCTCTATAGACCGTGAAAGTGTTGACGTCACTGACAGATGACATTTCGAAATCGGGTAAAAACTCTTATCCAATCTGTATTGATTTTCCCATCTGAAAAGAGACTCTTCAATTCAAATTTCATTTACGAGGTGAAACGTGCTTTTAAGCTTTCAAAATGCTAATACTTCTCTTCAAAGGATTTCTAAGGTACCATCAAAATCCATTTTGAAAACATGCCCACTTTCAAAACTTTTTTCACCTTTTTTGGAGACAGATAATTGGTCTTTGAATTTTTTTAAAATATCACTTAATCGGACGGTAACCGACATTCGCAAATATGAACTATTGCACAATATACTTCTATACTCTTTAACTTGAGCTTCAAAATGCTGATTGAAGCTCAGAAAATTATTTAAGATAGAATTAGCTAGTGAATCACGATAAACCAAATGGCCAAAAAGTTTGTTTTTACCCATAGTAGCTGACAGTGACGTTACACTTCCACGGTCTATACTGCAGTTTGTTTGACAAAAGTAGATATGTTCACCAAAAACATTTGATTTTGATCAATTGATTCATCACACAAAACTCTCTGGATTTTAAAAAGCAATGATTGATATGTCTTCAGAGAAGACACAGAATGTTCAAGTTTAATTTGAAATGTTCGTGAATAAGGTCATGGATTAAGGTAAAAAAGTACTGATTTGACTTTACTTAATGTTGGAGAAGATTATCAATTCACGTCATAAATTATTCGCAACATCGCTACGTTTCGATGCAATATCTGCATCTTCATCGGGCTAAATCGATGATTTGGTCACGAACCAAACAAAAACAGCCCTAAGAAATTTTATTTCATGGAGAAGTCTAGCCTTGTAGAAAAAATGATTTTCCTTGAGATATCATTACTACGACTGACACAATAGAATGATAAATCCAAGCCCATGAATGCTTGCCCCTATTCAAGGAATAAATAGGATATATGGTTAAGATTGATTGCAGTTTTTCAACTGGTAAGTATGTGGCATCTTGAATTTAAATGTTTTTTATATGTCACAATCAAGTGGCAATTTTATTATCTGATTTTTGCTTTGAATGATTTTCTGTTGTTTACAGGACCAGTACATATTGAATGAGACAGTAATGTGACTTACTGAATAGAACACAGAATAATTCTCACAAACTGCTAGAGAGACATGTAAAAATACAACATACATTGGTAGTTAACGAATGTATAGAGATATAACTTTGATTGGCCTAGAAAAACGTTAAATATTTAGTTGAATAGACAAACAAAACCTGGGGATGTTGAAACCGCCTGATAAGATTAATTCCTATCTAATCGGATCGCGATTACTATAGATAATTCATTTTCACTAAACCTTCAACCCCAGGATCTTTCCTCACTTTCTGTTTTCTATAGTCAAATAAATCCATCTCCGGAACTGGAAAGTTGAAAGATCATAATAATATGTTCACCTTTTAATGTTTATTTAAAATTCATCATATCAATCTTAGGACAATGTCTCGACCTTTCCAAGGAAAATCACTTGGAACAGGTAAGAGAAAGAAGCACGAACGCCTGTCCGCAAGCGTCCAACCCCACCGTAGTGGGCCGCACTTCGCGACGCCAACGACCTGCCGCCAGGAGCGTCTCGACGCTCTTGAGCACATGGTTCGCAGACGTCCTGACGCACGGACGGTCTGACGCTGGAAAAAGATCGCGACACGCCGTGGTTTGTTTACGATTTTGACAAAAACTTTCAAAACTACTGAACAAACAAAATATAATCATATCATTGTTTATTCATGGACTGTTTGTGAAAATGTGTGTATCGATGAGAATTTTTTAGAGGTATTTATCATTAGTAAAGATCAGTGTTCTAAACCTTTTCCTGATTATTCAACTGGTCAAGATCGTATTTCTTATATCGAATTGAAGTCCTGGCAACAATACTATATATGTTGATCGAAGTAATAATATTTTTTTTTATTTGAATCGCAAGTATTCTCTTTGATACGATGAAGCATTTCTTTAACAGTTATGCGTGGAATAAATCATAGAAAATATAACATAAAATTTGACCAGCCTCGCGGATCTTATAGTTGAGGTGATATTTCTATTGACATCTTTAGTTTGCTTTTTATGTTGCTTTGGGTATAGTTGAAAAAACAAGAAATGTCCAGATTTTTTTCTGAAGATCTTTTGTCATCATCAAAGCATTTTTTTGATTTCGGATAATATCATAAATAATATGAACTGATTGTCGTTATATTCATAAACATCCTAACGCACGTTCATTTTCATATTATTGATAAAAAAATCATAGTTCTCTGTACCACTCCTGTTTCCCAGAATACCAGATCTGAGAGGCAGTCAATGTTGCACATGTAACAATGATCTTGATCTTACTTATAAAGGTCAAAATTCTTCCAAATATTTCAACAGTTTCACAATACCCTTGCCATCATCGACAACGCAGATTTTTTTTTTCTATACTTAGCTGTTGATTAGCAGTTTTTTTTTAAATAATACTGACAGGAGAAAATATTTTGCCAGCTTTGATGTTCACCACTTGGAAAACGGATATTGTTATTTTGGATCATGTTCATTGCAAGATTCACAAGCCGTTAAGAATATTAGTTATATGCATCGTTTGAGATTTTGAAAAATCAGTTCACAATTTGTTGGAATACAATGGTCATTTTTTCAGATTTTACATAGCGCATTTTCTCATAATATTAATAATTCTATTGCTCTGCTTCCTACACATTCTCCATTGTATATTATAGTTGGAATATTGCAAGTGATTATCACGAAAAATGATCATGTTATATTATTGTCAAAATAGCTTACACAATACTCAACATTTTGGCAAATTGCATCTCCATATTATAGTTTAGTGTACACGATGATAGTTTCCATGTTGGTCAGATGAGATGAGGTTTTACCAGAATCCATCGTCATGGAATATGTTGTTGATACTAGTTTCTTATTGACCACGCGGCAAGCTTTTCCATGGATGAAGCAAAGGTCATATTAATATCTTTTTACATGATAAACAATTTAGTAGTTTTCGGTCTTTTGAAACCACAATATGAACCCAAATACTCAAAAAACCAAGCAACAGTATGCTTCTCCTACTTCATTATTGATTCTTATTTTTTTTTACTTATATTATTCACGCTCTCGAAGACAAAAAAACAGCAACTAGAAAAAACCAAAATCGTTGTATGCGTACAATTCTTCACTGTGATAGATATACACCAATTGGGTGGCTACACTTATTGTTGCTTCATTAAGGCTGCATTCTTCCGACAATATAGCGAATCATGATAAGCCTGAAATACAGTGCCTGAACAACTGAACATGTTTTGATTAAACGTCGAAAGAACGCTTTCCGGATGTAAGGTCATATTTCGTTTTGTCTTTCGATGGAATTTCATAAATAAATGAAGTTGCAACTCCTCATCCACAAATCCAAAGTTTTTGAATATGAAATAATTTTTCAACCTGATAGATTTCACGAGCATTTGTCAAGACTTACCTATATCTCATCGTTGTCACTGTACGCGAGCAAAAAACCTAAGCAAAGCTGTAAAAACGTGATTTCATGTACACAGGGTGTCCCTCCGGGAACAAGCTTGATCTATATATGGAAAACTATACGTAGGAAAATTTTGAAAATTTAAGAATATACCAAAGTCTATGGGGACACTCAAGCTAAAATATTTTCAAGATGATGGCACTTCCGGTTATACCAAGGTTGGTGTCAACTTGCTTATTTCAAATAGAACACCCTATATATTATTGCATTTTTGGATTCTACGTAAAATTCTAGGCAGACTTGATATACCACACACCCTATACCTAAGTATAAGGGTTTTTGAAATATTTAAGATTTTATGTCAAAACTGACGTTTTTAGGATCTAATTTAAATGTAATTTTTTCGTATCAGAAAATGTTTTCATTGAGTTTGTGTTGGACTCCTTATTGAAATGAACATCCTTCAATGGATTTCTTAGAACATTTCAATAACTTTTAATAAAGGGTGGTCGAAAAATAAGTTCTAAAATTAAATTGAGAAATCTGCCAAAAATCAATTTTTTCAAATAGAAACCCCCAAATTTTGTGATTTCATGTTATTGGCCATCGAAAATAAAGGTAAGTTTGCTCAAGGTTGTCCTTTTCAAAAATCTGTATTTTTGTAAATATTGCCTGTTTTAATAATATTTTTCGATGTTTCTATGCATCGAGATAAAATCATAAGAGTCGCTAAGAAACATTCAAACAGTGATAGAGAAATGGGATCGGTAGGTGGAGCTTGTTACTCTAGATTTGTTACTCTAGATTTGAACTTTATTCGAATTTATTTACGGTTACATTATATTTTTGATCGATTAACCATAATTGTCTCAATTTACTATTTACTATTCTTCATATTATGTGTAAAGTATCATAAAACAATCCGGAAAAGTATTTTCCAATCGGGAAACCTAATTTATTATTATGTACAAAACGAAACAGTACTGGAGTAGATACTTAACAAAACAATAGGAAGTCTTACATAAAACTAAAACGAAGCTACAAACAACAGATGTATAACAATTATTAGTTATGCCAAGAGTTATGCTATAATAATACAAATCATGCAGGTCAATATTCACTTGGACATAAATAAAGGGGAATAAGAAAGATGATAATAATAATTCGAACATGTTCTATTATACAGGGTGTTTCAGAATAACATGCTAATAATAAAGGGAGTGATTCTTGGGCTCATTTTAAGAAAAAAAATTCATATGAACGTATGTCCTAAACGCCTTAACTTTTGAGATACAGGGTGTCAAAGTTTTAAAAAATAGATACTTTTTTTACAATAACTTTGTCATTACTGTAGATATCTTTATGAAATTTGAGTCATGTATTTTAGGCATTAATACTCATTCTTTGATGCACCAACAATTTAATTATTCTGACCAGTGCCGTCCATGCGGGTTTTGGTTTGCATATTTTTTGGGAAAAAAGTTAAGGCGTTTAGGACATACGTTCATATGAATTTTTTTTCTTAAAATGAGCCCAAGAATCACTTCCTTTATTATTAGCATGTTATTCTGAAACACCCTGAAAGATAAGAAAAGTTCTGGAATATTTTTATGTATTTAAGAAATTAACAAGTTTTTGGAATCTGCAGAAACAAGATATTTAATCTAATGGTTGCTGGATTTTGGGTTTAAGGGTCGATGAAAACTCCAGAATTCATTGAAAACTTGTGCCTACGTTTTGACCAAAAGGGTTGTTTTTATGTAGCCCTGATGAAGGTGTAATGTACACCAAAACGTTAACACAAGCTTTCAATCCATCCTGGAGCTTTCATTGACCCGAAAAACCACAATCCAGAAACCTTGAAATGATAAGAATGGGTCTAACCATGCGATTAAAGGAATATTTGATTTTGAAAATTATACTTTCTACCCAAGTAGTAGGATGCAAGGTGACTAATAAAAAAAAATGATGATATTTGAGATTTTTTTATTGTCCTTTGGATAGTAAAGTTCTATTACTTTTATGTCTTATACCTACTATTAGCTTTAAGATTACTAGATTTATTAAAAAAAAATCACTCGTATATCTAGGTACTTTGCATCAATGCTTTTCATTAGTATGAATACCTATGATTGTCCAACACAAATTGATCATAGCCATGGATATATAAATTGGAAAAAACATTGGATTCTACAATATAATGTGATTAAACATTTACAAATCTCAACCATATAAATATATCGACACAAATTTCATATCCCGGTGTATTATGATATACAAACCTATGAAATGTGATTTCAGTCGATTTTTTCTTATCGATAGCGTCTCTACTCGCACAACTTCTCGGGGAACATGAAACAATAATTTAGAAATGTAACAACACATAAAAATCACAAAATAATCCGCACAACACAGCTAAAACTGAGAAAAACCGTTCTAAAAATGTAAACTGACACTTTGACAAAACGATCTCAGTAAGATGGCGAAAGTGATCCCATTTTAGTCACGTGATGTCGTCTCCACCCCTTTCTACCTCCATGTTTCTATGTCAAGTTGTGAAAAACAATCAACTGTTAGAAAGTGCATTGGGCATCAAGTGTAGATTCAAAATCTCTTTTATAATCATTCCGCGGCGCTTAAATCACACAAACGAAGATAACTTGAAGCTATTTATTATTTATAAAGAATGTAATGAAGTTATATCAAGAACATGTCACTCATTTTAATATTGAAATATCAAAACATTGAAAAGTTAATTTAGGTCAATAATGAATACAATGTTAAGAAAAATATTGATCTTACTAGCTTTAATTTTATTTCAGTAGATTTTCAAACTGACGTCCTTGTGCTTCCAGACCTTTCTTGGATCTAAGCAGCACCTGTTCATGAGTCGCTTTTCTGATTGATCCGTGACTTAAATTCGCAAATTCATCTCTCACTCGCTGCATGCAATCTTCCATTGATGATGAGGGAGTTTTGTACACTCGATCCTTGATAGTACCCCAAATGCTAAAATCGAGCACTTTCAGATCGGAAGAGCGAGGTGGCCACAGGAAAGGACCATCGTTTGCTATCCAACGATCTTCAAACGCATTTTGGAGAACATTTTCAACTAGGTGGCCGCCATGTGGGGGTACTTCATCATGTTGATAAAAAAGATTTCTGCGGGTGCCGCTTGCTGCACATTGTCCAAATACTCATTTTAAAAATTCTGTAGGATGTTCAAATAGCTTTGACCTAGAAGTTAACAAGCATAATATTCTATATCTAGAATGTTGCAAAAATTTGCTTACCATAAAGGTTTTCTCTCGAGTTGTCTTGATAAAAATGTAATGCCACGACGCTATCGTTTCTTATTGCACAATAAACATTGAAATGCCAAGATTATTGGAAATATTGCTCTCGAAACACATGCAAATTTGAATCACTCCAATAATGAGAATTGTGCCGATTGAAAGTACCATTTTTTTAAAATTTTGCTTCATCTGTCCAAATGATATTGTCTAAAAATAAATATGTTTTCTTGGGTTCAAGTTGGGATAAATTCGCAGAATGCAATTCGTCTTGGAAAATCACCTTCTTTAAGATGTTGGACTCGGGAAAATGCGTATGGATGAAAATTATGTCTGAGTAGTATCCTATGAACGGTATTTTTGGAAAATCCTGATTCTAACGCAACCTGTCTTAGAGATATTGTTGGGTATGCAGCGAAATATTCCAATATGGTAATTTCAATATTCTCATCATTCATCATAGGTTTATTTCCTTGCACTACTCTCTTGATGGATCCAGAGTTCTTGAAATTGTCTATTATTTTTTCAACAGCATCTTTTGAGGGCTTTCGTTTTTCCGGAAATCGAATGGCAAGTGTGTGACAAGTTCTTGATATATCTTCATTACATTCTCCATAAATGATAAACAGGTTCAAGTAATCTTCGTTTGAGTAATTTGAGCGCTGCGGCATGATTATAAAAAAGATTTTGGATGACACTGAATGCTCAATGTCCTTTCTAACATTTGATTGTTTTTCAACATTGTCATAGCAACTAAGGATAACTGAACTTGAAATCCATAGAAACATCAAAAATATTATTAAAACTGGCAATATTTCCAAAAATACAAATGTTTGGAAAGGACAACCTCACGCAAACCCACCTTTATTTTCAATGCCCGACAACATGAAATCACAAAATTTGGGGGTTTCCATTTGAAAAAATTGATTTTTGGCAGTTTTCTCAATTTAATTTTCGAACTTATCTTTTGACCACCCTATATCAATAGTTATTGAAATGTTCTCAAAAATCTATCAAAGGATGTTCATTTCAATAAGGAATCCAACACAAACTCAATAAAAACGCTTTCTGATACGAAAAATTTACATTTAAATCAGGTCCTAAAAACGTCAGTTTTGACATAAAATCTTGAATATTTCAGACCGACTTCCGGTATAACCGGAAGTGCCACCATCTTGAAAATATTTAAGCATGAACTTTGCTAGACTGTAAAATTTTCCTACGAATAGTTTTCCATATATGGATCGAGCTTGTTCCTGGAGGGACACCCTGTATGTTACGGTAAAAGTTGGAAATTCAGTGAATGCTAGCATGTGCTAATGATGCTAGCAATAACTTGATCCGTTAGGGGATTCACTAGCTGAATATTTCCAAATCACGAAAAGCTAACTTTTCCCAGTTATTGTTAACTTTTACTGATTTCCAGGTTTAACTGTAACATATACAATTTATCAACATTAGACGTGGATGTTCACGTCTGATCAGACGTAAGATTTAAACACGAGAAACTGCTGAAGCATGACTGCCCCTGATTACGACATGAAAAGAACTGCAATTTCTAAATAATGTTATAATTAATCAAGTGCAACATCTTACATGTGGCAGAAGTGAAACTTCTTTCGAACAAGAAACTGAGCTTTATTGCCACATGAAAATTTAAATGAATTTTATGGACAAAGCAAATACAAATAATGCAAAATGCTAGAGTAAAAACAATGGAAAACATGATAATAGTATACATTACGTGAACAATCACGTGAACAATTGAACAAAACTAGTACAAATATATTTTCTCAATATTTTGTCAAATTTAAATTAAATTGGAAATTGCTCATGGACAACAAAAAACATTGGCACACTCCAGTTATGTTATGATGACAAGTCAGTAAAACAATAACACAGCCAAATCACAGAACACATATACAACGTTAAGAACAAAAACGTAAATGGAGGGCGGGGCCTAGGTGAAAGCTTTGGTTCGCATCTACGGAGAGGCGCTCAAGTTCGTTAGATCTCGAAAAGATGGCGGTATGTGGAATGCCACATGACAGCTTGATAGCTTGTCATGATGATGATGATAGTCATTTGAACGTCACCCTTTATCTTCATGTTGTCTTTCATGCTTTGATTCCTCTCTAAGTGAAAAAATGATCTGTTAATCCCCATCAAAAAACCTATAAGAACGCAGAATACAACCGGGAATACTAAAGGCTCATCAATGTTCCAGCCGCCATCGGAAAAGTTCCGGAGAAATGCATCCTCTACAAAATGAGGAAAGTCACGATGGCAAAAAAATTTCTACCAGAAGAACAAATGGGATTTCGCCCAGTGTATTCTACAACAAATCAAACAGTGAGGCTAAGTGACACCATCCTGAAAAGGTCGAACAAAGGGAAAAAAACCGAAGAAGTTTTCCTCGACGAGTTTCGTACTGCCCAGCCGTCCCACATCACATGGAGTCATGCACCGCTTCCCGAGATCTCCGGAGTAAGTGGCATTTTCTCATAGTCACCATCACACAGGGTCAGCGCCCCGCAGCGCAGATAGGAAGCCCACACAGACCCCATCCCCAGATGGTTCTGGACATTCAACAAAAACCGAAAAAACTACATCTATTCCAAGTTTTTGTCTTTATTCAATAAATAAAGAAATTTTCAACGTCAAAGTCAATGTCAGTGCGTTCATGTAAAGAGAACTGTGCAGGGTGTCCCAACGATAGAGTAAAGTAGGTTTTATCATATAGGATATGAAAAATATCAATATCAATATGCGTCACAGGTTAGGGGTGTAAATAGCGCACATTCTGAAAATATTCGGAAACATACAGGGTGCGTCACAAAAGTATGGCACGGAAAAGTATGATTTTTTTTGAATGGAACCCCCTGTATATTAATTGATATTTCAATTCTTTCTTCTTTTAAAAATTTTTGAAAATGGCATTTTTGCAACTTTGACATGCTATAAAACTCAAACTATTCAAGTTCGAGAAAAATGGATTGCACATTCCTGTCTTAACTTTTCAAGAGCTATTCAAGGAGATTAAATCCATTATTGTGAAAAAATGTCAAAATGTGCCGAAAAAAGGTGACAGTTGACGTTACCTTCTATCCAAGTGACAGAAGAGCTCTTGAAAAGTTAAGATAGGAAAGTGCAAACCATTTTCCTCTAACTTGAATAGTTTGAGTTTTATAGCATGTCAAAGTTGCAAAAATGCCATTTTTAAAACGCGATATCTCGATAACGGTTGAATTTAGGAATATTAGTTGTTTCACAATTTTTGTTCCAAATTGAAGAAAGAATTGAAATATCAATTAATATAATAATAATAATGATAATAATAATAATAATCTTTATTTTCAAAATTGTTATTACAACAAAGTGAAATGGCGTCAAAACATCTGACTATCTTACAACTTATGCCTAAGTTACCTACTAGTTCAATCTAAACGACTTCATTACTTTTTACATATCAAAATAATCATTCAGGCAGTATAGTTCCAGTTGAATTAACAATTTTCTTATTTCAGATTTGAAAGTTATTACGTTCTGTAGTTGTTTTATATATAGCGGCAATTTATTGTACAATTTTATACACATGTATTCTGCATTTTTTTCAGTTATTTGAAGGCGGTGCATAGGGTAGCGAAAATGTTCTGCTCTTGTATTATATTGGCTGTTACCTAGGACGTTAAAAAGATTTTTATTTTTATACATGAACATTGAGGCCTCGTATATGTATAAAGCGTGTACAGTCATTATTCCAAGACTTCCGAACTGGGTTCTACATGACTGATGATATTGCATTTTTTTAATAATTCTTATTAGACGCTTCTGTGCGACAAATACATTTTGTACATGACTATCACGGCCCCAGAAAATAATACCGTATTTTAACAATGACTCAAATGTGGTAAAATATAATATTTTCAAACAATTTTCATTCAGATATCGCCCTATAACTCGTATTCCATATGAAACAGAGTTCAGTTTTTGCACTAGCTGAGTTATATGGAAAGACCATTCTAGAAATTCATGAATAACGATGCCTGAGAATTTCACGTTTCTTGATGTCTGGATGTTTTCAGACCCTGTGTCAAACTGCATAATACTCTCCAATTTAGAATACTTTGTCCTGAAAAGCATCACATTCGTCTTGCTTGCAATGCTTGCATTGAGCACCAGATTATTTTCTTCAAACCATCCAGATACCAAAGAGAGGAGACATTTACTGTTGTTGATTAATTCTGGCATATTTTTTGCTGCGGCTATAAGATTGGTGTCATCAGCATAGTTTATTATCGCTTGACTAGGGCTGCTTGCTATCATATGGATATCATTGATGAAAATAACAAAAAGCACTGGGCCCAAGATACTACCCTGTGCTATACCCGTGTCATTAAACAGCATTCTGGATTTGGCGCACTTTCCATCTTTAGATATCGCTACAATCTGGGCTCTTTCTTTTAGATAAGATGAAAACCATTTCAACACATTTCCTCGTACTCCTCGTATACAGGGGGTTTCATTTAAAAAAATCATACTTTTTTGTGCCATACTTTTGTGACGCACCCTGTATGTTTCCAAATATTTTCAGAATGTGCGCTATTTACACCCCTAACCTGTGACGCATATTGATATTGATATTTTTCATATCCTATATGATAAAACCTACTTTACTCTATCGTTGGGACACCCTGTATAATATATTACAGAAATCTCCAATTATACATTATCCAAGTCTCATAGTTCGATTCGCATCCACTTTATTCCGTGGCGCATTGTTCCGTAAAATTTTATACGTTTGTCTTCTAAACTTTGTATATTATGTGTTCTGTGAGCCAAATCAACAATTATGGGTGGAACAATAATACTGCGGTGTTAAATATCAAACCAGGAACCAACGATTTCTCACGTTTTTTTCCGCTTCCAATTCAATAAATAAACATCAGGTGGGGTGAGCGAAATTGGTGAACTCGAAATTTAATTTATAAATCTGAGGTCATCTTGTTTCCGCCCTGTCTGCAGCATGTTTTAATTTTTGATTTAAATATCCAAGAAGGAACTTGGGCTTGTTCACATTATTGCAACCAAAACGTGTTGATATCCATTTTCTATCCAGGAAATAAACAACAGTCGAGGTGCGCGACCTCAGTGCAATTTGAACTTGACCCTACTGTGTTGTATGAATTACCAAACTAGGCGATTGTTGACCCCTTAAAAATATGAATACTCCAATGTTCACTGAATGCCCTAGAACAACTTCCACTTCACCAATGAGTTATTGTGAAACTGCCGCTTATGGTGCCCAAACAGAGATATGGAACTATTCCGTGAAAAACTCCTATAGAGACGAAATGGCGTCCAGAATAGTTGAAAGCGTATCAGATCCGTGTATATACGATGCGTGCGGATGAAATCATCCCTTTTCAAATCATCAAAAAAAGTATGAACTTCTTCAAATAGTTTCTTCTCAACATTATTATTATTAATTAATATTATGGATCCAAACTCTATGGTGATTTTCTATTCCGAAAACCAACAGAAAAGCGAGAAAATTCGTACAACTCTGAATGTATTGCATTGAAATATATAAGCCAAGCAATGTGCTAGAAGGCATCCCACTGACATCAATTTTCTCTTTTCAAAATTGCTGCATTGTCATCGGTTCTTGAAAAGTGTTTGAGGTTTCAAATCAATCTGGGCATTTGAAGTGGGTAAAAATTGAGTTCCAAGAGTCCGTTACAAACTTACATACAAGCATTAAGTTCAAAAGGGTGTTTTCTAGTTTTTTTTTAACTATAGTGTTTTTAGAAAAAAGAAAATTACCTTGGTAACGTTGCATGTCAGAAGAGCGTTTCAACTTTAAGAATTACAATTTTGCCAACCAGTCTCTTATTCACCATCCGTTTGACAAGTTAGAAATCAGATGATTCAACAAAACCTCGGTTTTCTTTAGATTATTTATTACTTTTTAGCTCTTTTTGATAAAAATGATTGTATTGTCATCGGCAACTAAAAAGTGTGCAAAGTTTTGAATCAATCTGGGCATTTGAAGTGGGTGAAAATCAAGGTCCAAGATTCCGTTCGGTGTATACCTAGCTCCCTTTCTCATTTTCACTACGTTATAACTATTTCTTACCTCGTGGAAGAAGTTCTCGTTTGTTCTCATTTTCCCATTGTCGACCATATATCAGAACGCCACCAAAGAAGTTTCACTTTGAAAATCATTGCTTGTAGCACAGAACTGGAAATTTTGGCAAAAGGGGTATTGTCATCAAATTTCACATTAAAAATCTCAATGTGACAAATTTTATAAATGCCGCTTGAGCGGATTTTGCAATATTTCAGAGTTCCAGTTCTTTTTGTTCCAAATGTGAATATCAAAGCACAGTTGCTGTAAAATTCAATTGATTTTTCAATAAAGACATTAAACATCTGTATTAATATAAACTATTTCCTTTGATATGATACAACAAACCTCGCTTCAAACGTTTGAAGAAATTATCATTCAGCTACCCTCTTTTCTTTGCCCTCTCGGACGATTCCATTCTCATTAACACAGTTGAATAAAGCAATATACAGGGTGTTTTTTTTAACGGGACAATTAGCCTTAAATGGGAAAGTATAAATGATAGGCTCATGAAAATTTGTACACATGGGTTATCGACCACGATCTATCTTTTAAAAATAGTGGCAGTTCTCTGCGACTTTCGGTAGTACCGGTACTAGGTACCAACTTCCTTATTTTAAATGGCAACCTCCATTTTTTATACGATATTTAGATTCTTTGTTCAAAATTAAGGTAAGGGTATGTAGCAATGTCTATGGCTATCTTTGACCGTTTTCGAGAAATTTCGATTTTTAGAAAAAATTTGACAGTTAAGGGGGGTACTTTGAAGCTGTGTAGCTCAGTGACTATTGGACGAAAATTAATGAAATTTTGGGGGTGCCTATAATAAATGCTGTTTATTCAAGTGATGATAATCATTTTTCAGAAAAATCTACAGGGTCTTCACAAACTTTGAAAAAACAAAATCTTCAGTTTTTAACGAAAAAGTTAGTTTTTTCAAATGGAATGCCCTCTTTTTTGTTTGAGATATGGATTCTAGACAAAATTCTCTTTCGATTAGGTATAAACTATCCTATACCTAAAATTGCTATTTTTCAAGTTATTTACATTTTTCTGAATAAAACAGCAAATCGTGGTTTCTATAGAAACTTAAGACAGAATATCCCTATAGAAACATGTTTGGTACCAACAGGATGGCGCACCGCCCCATAATAATAACGATGTTGGAAGACAACTTGATGATTTGTTCGAGGATAGGTGGTTTGGCAATAATGGTCCCCACATGTGGCCTCCTAGGTCTCCTGATTTGACGCCTTTGGACTTCTTTCTTTGGGGACACATCAAACAGACCGTCTACAAAGACCCAATCACCACAAAGGAGAACATGTTACAGCGAGTCCATAATGCGTTGCAATCTTTAGCACCCGAACAAATCAGGAGAGCAACAGGAAGAGAATTTTTCAGAAGAATTGAAATTTGCTTGGGAAGACGTGGCAATAGGGTTGAAAGCTTTAATTATTAAAGTTTCTATAGAAACCACGATTTGCTGTTTTATTCAGATAAATGTAAATAACTTGAAAAATAGCAATTTTAGGTATAGGATAGTTTATACCTAATCGAAAGAGAATTTTGTCTAGAATCCATATCTCAACAAAAAAAGAGGGCATTCCATTTGAAAAAACTAACTTTTTCGTTAAAAACTGAAGATTTTGTTTTTTCAAAGTTTGTGAAGACCCTGTAGATTTTTCTGAAAAATGATTATCATCACTTGAATAAACAGCATTTATTATAGGCACCCCCAAAATTTCATTAATTTTCGTCCAATAGTCACTGAGCTACACAGCTTCAAAGTACCCCCCTTAACTGTCAAATTTTTTCTAAAAATCAAAATTTCTCGAAAACGGTCAAAGATAGCCATAGACATTGCTACATACCCTTACCTTAATTTTGAACAAAGAATCTAAATATCGTATAAAAAATGGAGGTTGCCATTTAAAATAAGGAAGTTGGTACCTAGTACCGGTACTACCGAAAGTCGCAGAGAACTGCCACTATTTTTAAAAGATAGATCGTGGTCGATAACCCATGTGTACAAATTTTCATGAGCCTATCATTTATACTTTCCCATTTAAGGCTAATTGTCCCGTTAAAAAAAACACCCTGTATACTTTGAACAAACCTTTCTGATATGAAGGCATAAGACGCAGTCTTATTTTCAATCAATTTCTTGCGGAATTCATAATCTGCCAAAATATAACCATCTATCTGCCTTTTGTCACTCATTGGTATCTCTTTCTGAATTTTTTAACAATTATTATAGTCTGGAGGACAAAAAAAATGAGCCTCGAAGAGTTCTCTTTGGTTTCAAAGCTACAGGGTGAGTCGGGAGAAATGGGCCTAACTCTAAGGATGTAATCTATGCATCAAAATAATAAGAAAAACTCAAATTATGTTATCCAATATTCATTTGTATAAGCTTCGCATCCTTGGAGTTAAGCCCGTTCCTCCCAACTCACCCTGTTTTTGGTTCAAATAGCATTCAACGAATTATAAATCATTCATCACCAAAACTTCCCCTTAATTTCCTTCTTGTATGGTTGAAAACAGATTCTCCAAAGAAAGCAGTAAAAAAGTCAAGATCAGTAATAAAACGAGAGACTAGACCTGAATATCTTCATTATCTAACCCGATATCATATCAATAATCATTAAACTTATACTTATATTGAATAGCATGGTGCTGAATAATTTTTTTTTTCTAGGACTCTCTGACTTACCCAAAGTGATGAAAACGAACAAGTGTTAGCAACAAGCTTAACGAAATTCTGGTTGTGTTCATTGATTTGATAGCAATGTTTCGATTTATTATCCTTGGAGTACTACTGCAGATCCTACTACGGAATAAAGGTAATATTTTTTTTTCCAATGAACAAACATATCGTCTTTATCAATGTAAATCAGATGTTCCGGTTTGGTGTGTACGACAACAATATTATATTTCGTGTAAAGGGCGAACATTACGAATCGTTTCAGAAATAGAACAAGGTACAATATCAAAGATACATAAAATCAAAAATTTCCTTCATTAGAGATTGCCGCTGTCATAAGTATGAAACTGAAGTTCAAATGAAACAGTTGAAAAACTGTTTTCCAGTAGGTACATACAGAGTGACCCATTTGAAAGCGGGCCACCATCATAACTTTTTAATTTATTGATCGATTTTGACATATTAACATATTAGCGATTTTTTAAGAGAAAATCTGACTACGCCACTGGATTTTTTATCCCCTGAATGGGTCTGTACCAAATTTTATGAAAAAATATAAAATTCGAAAATATCTATTCTGTGTGTAATTTTTTTTTCTATTTTTTTTTGTCAGTCTTGTTTGTCTGTTTTTATTGTATTTTGACAAGAGATTATCTTTCAAATGTTTATATTTTATATTTTTTCTCTGGTAGACTTGCTATCGCAAGAGATTCGAGGTTAAATACTTCTTGGTGCATAATAAAATTAATCTTCAATTTTGAGTATTTTATCATGAAATTTGGTACAGATCCATTCCAGGTGATGAAAAATCCAATGGCGTAGACAGATTTTCTCCAAAAAACTCGCTTATATGTTTTTTTGGATTTTTTAGCCTCTAAATATGCTCTAATAGGCCTTGGTTTTTGAAAAAACTCGGCGAGGAATGACCTCAAAAAAGACCTTTTTCCTCTCTACATTTAAAATCGACAAAATTGATCAATAAATTAAAAAGTTATGAGGGTGGTCCGCTTTCAAATGGGTCACTCATATCAAAGACCTACAATCATGTTTCCATTGTTTAATGAAATACTATTCTCTGATAGCCTTCCTTCACATAAAACTCAGGCTTGAGACTGCTCAAACCACTGCTTTCACGCCAATTTGAACTTGCTCAAACGCCAAAGAGCCAAACGTATTGAAACAGAATCTTGTGTGTACTATGTTTGCATATCTGAAGTGAATCTTCTCATCCTCGAATAGCTTACTTCACAAACCTTCATTCAAGATAAAAAAGGCACAATTAAAAACTTCGGACCAGTTAACCAAAATAAGGCTTGCCATCCAATCAATTTCCTGTACAAATATAAATTGATACCATTTCAAAAGATAACTTATGTGTCACAGCAACGGTCACATACTTTTAACTCGTGTGTCATAGCAACAATCTTTATTATCGTGATGTATTTTTGTTTCTTCGTGGCCTTACTTCAAACAGTGACCATAGCAAAATGTTTTGATAAAGCGTGTCACCTCCATGCACCCTTATTCCAGCACACATCTATAGATAAAAAAATGAAGATAGAGTTCAACTACACAAAAATACCAATTCAAAATTCAAGTAGAGATCATAGATAAGGCCATTTTCCCCAATTTAATATGAGTAGTGTACAGCCATAATGGATAATTCTTGCAGAACTATTTATTTTCTGAATTCAGAAGCTTATGAGGAAAAGTAACAGTGAATAAGAATTCGTGAATCATTTCAAGTCGTCATATCATCATTCGTGATTTTGATTTGTGAGTGGGCACATGGCTCCATTCCACCGCAACCACTAGTGGGTCTATTGTGGCTTTATATCATTATAATCACCGTGAAACCATTCGGTAGCAACTAAATAAGTAAGTTTCACGTCAATTTGTTATCAACCGATTTAAATCTAACTATGAACATTCATTTTCTTCAAGAAACTTATGAATTAATCATATGATGAAAACAGATATAGGTCATAGGGTAGGGCTGAATGACTGAAACTTGGATAATCGCAAAAACAAAGGAATATGATAAAGCTTGATATATGGGGGTGGTTGAGTTGTAAGTGAGAGATAAACAACAGAAAATTGGAGCTAATAATAATCGAGACAAAGCATCAAAAATTGAATTATCTTCTCTTCGTGGATGAGATTATGAAGTCAATACTATGTGGATACTGGCAGAATATTATTTTTCTGTTAAGCTATATATTGCAGTTATTATTATTATTTAATTCGAGACAATACTGAACAGAATGGATGAAATGAAGGAAGAAGAAAATCATTGCTACTATGGATATATTGCCATATCAGATTTTTGTTGGATAAAAGGTAATTCTTTAAAATCAACCAAAAATGTATGCATCAAAAAGAGAATTCAATGATCACCTCGCATAATATGAAGATAATAAGTCTTGGATAGTTCTTTCTTTGAGAATAATACTTTTTTGATTCTTGATCGCTATAATAAAATTATATGTGGGAATGCGATGGTTTAAAAGAATATTGTGATCGACACATACTTTGATAAGAGTTTTTAGTTGGCCATTGATGTTCGCTCTATAAAAAGAATGTTTAAAGGAGGAAAGCTGATAAATATCCACTTCTACCTCGATGATTTGCTTTCTCAGAATTTGCAGATTACATAAAACTGCTCCATAAATTAGAAACAAATTGTCAAGCGAAGGGACATTTTTAAAATCAAAACAATGAAATGCTTATGAAAAGATATCGAACAATCGTACCGTGTGCCTGATTTTATGATCAGAAAGAAAACTCGATGCAGACTAAAGCTTGATGTTGATGTCTGGCTCGCGTGTTAAACAGTAATTATGAACGGTCGTTATTTAACACCGTTTCAGCCGGCTCAGTCCGCGTGTGAAAGAAAATGTACACGAATTTGCACCCGAACAGAACTGTTTCTAATTATTGTACATTGCCAGTTTGATGTAATTTTGGAAGATTGAATTTGGAAATGTTTACAATATTGCTTGTAAAAGACTTATGGGGTGATTATTTTCAAGAGAAGTTCACAGAAATCTGATTGTTTTGTCTTGTTGTGTGTGGAAAAAATCATTTAGAAGTTGTTGAGCCTATCATTTCTCCAATTCATATGACAACGACTAAGTTGCTTGACTTTTTAGCAGTGAGTGCGGAGTAAAAAGAATTTTATATTTGCCCTGGATCATCAATTATGGTAATAGATCTGCTTATCGCAATAGAGTGGGTTTTCAGATATAACAATCGATTTCCCTATAATACTACCTTGAAGTGAACCAAATTATTATTGTTTGCTCATCAATGACAACACACCAATATCAGAGGCTTTGATATGATTGAACAGTTGATGCCGCCTCTATTTTATTTCCCATTATAGAAATGGTAATTTGGGACCTACCGAGATTTACTCTTTGTTAGCCTGTGCATTCCCTGAGCTAGTTTTTGTCTGGTAGACTGCCGTAATCCCAGACTGGAAATAATTAACATTTCACGCTTGTTGAATAACCACACTTGTTTGATGCTTGTTCTGAATGAGATTTGGATCTCGAATTGAATAGAATAGAATAATTTATTAACGAACAAGTCATTTTACAAAGCAATTTATGCTAATATTGTATCAATTAATGTAGTAAGATGTATCAAAAAAGAATAAATATAACAAATTTGCCTATATTCTAAGATAAAAATACAAAAAAGCAAGGTACAGGTTAACAATATCACAGAGTTACATAAGATAATCAATTGAATTCATATAGATACATTGAGTTTTCTCTTCAAGCCTGCTGCGCTAATAGAGAACAAATCTAAGTCACTCGATAGTTTGTTGGCAGCTCTAGCCATTCTGGACAGAGGATTGAAGTATCCATAATTCGTGGAGTGAAAGTCAACCCAGAACAACTCATTCTGTCTCAGCCTCCTAGCTGTCCTGAGACCAAATGATGACAACAATTCAGAAGAGTCTATGAGGCCGTTCAATATCCTGTGCATGAAACAAATATCAAATGTATCTCTCCTTTTTTGGAGAGTATCTAGGTTCAAGATGTCATGAAGTTCATTGAAGTTTATCTCAACAGTTCGAATATTAAATTTAAAAGCAATCAGTCTCAGAAACTTCCTCTGAACTCTCTCAAGGTCAGCCTTATGAACCTTATAGTATGGTGACCAAACAACACAAGCATATTCGAGAATGGATCTCACAACCGAGCAATACACACTCTTCAAAATGCCAACACTATCAAAGTCTTTCAACGTTCGATAAACAAAACCCAACAGTTTAAATGCACGATTTACTGTCACATTTATGTGATGATTGAAATTTAATTCACTATCAAACCACACTCCCAGATCCTTAACAAGATCAACTCTTAAGATTTGGCAGTTGTTTATTTTATACGGAAAATGTATAGGATACTTGATTCTAGAAAAGGTGACAATTCTGCATTTATCAATATTTAGATCCAACTTGTTTTTTTGACACCATTCTGCCAGAGAATTCAGGTCATCTTGCAACTGAACACAATCCTCATAGCATTCAACTTTCTTGAAAAATTTCCCATCATCTGCATAGGTCAATGAAATAGCAGATTTGAGCGAATCACAGATGTCATTTATGAAAATATTAAAGAATAGAGGTGACAGATGTCCACCCTGCGGTACACCTGAGCATATAACAATTTCAGAAGAAACAGAATCACCCAACTTCACTGCTTGGGACCGATTGTAGAGGTAACTTTGTGTCCATTTAAGAAATGATGAGTGTAGACCTACTGCTTGAAGTTTTGCCATGAGAACACCATGGTCCACTCTGTCGAATGCTTTGGCGAAGTCAGTATACACAACATCCATCTGAGCTCGACTCTCCAGTGCTTCCAGCAGGTGTTTTTGGTACACTAGAAGGTTGGTAACCGTAGATCTCCCTTTGACAAAACCGTGCTGACACGGTGAAATAATATTTTTGAAAAGTGGTGAGATTTTATCTGTTACTATGCTCCCAAAAACTTTCGATATAATGGACATTTTTGAAATCGCCCGATAGTTTTCTACATTTGTTCTATCTCCACTTTTAAAAATCGGTGTAATGTGACTAGTTTTCCACATCGTAGGAAACACTCCAGTAGTCAATGACAGGTTATAGATTTTGCATAAAATCTGGGAAAGAGTAGACACTGTATTTCTTAAGAAACAGACAGGTATCTCATCCGGCCCAGTGCCCAAATTATTCTTCAAATTAGATATATAGTGAAAAACATCAGTTTCCGTTATCACAACATGACCCAGGTCAGTTGAAAGATCGAAAGTGAACTCACCAGCAGCTGGCCCACTTACAGTGTACACAGTAGAAAAATAATTTTTGAAAAGTTCTGATGTTTGCTTCAGGTCGTTTGAAACATGGCCCTGAAAGTGCATATCTGTTGGGTAATCCAGATTTCGCTTCTTAGAGTTTACAAATTTCCAATATTCGTTTTTATTCACCAGTGTATTTTCTAACTCACTAACATACTCAGAGTAAGAAAACCTTGTGTAGTCTCGGCATTCACTCCTAAGCCTTGAAAATTTCTGATAATCTTCAAGAAGATAGGATTGTTTATAAACTTTATGTGCAGCCTTTTTCAAAAGAATGAGCCTCTTTAAATCAGTATTCATCCATTTAGGAAACTTGGGCTTTGATGATTGTCTCCTAGGAACAAACATTTCAATTGATTGATATAACACACTATAGAATGCTTTCAATATCGAGTCTATGTTATTCAAACCAAAAATTTCATCCCAATCAACATAGGATAAAAATAGGTTCAACTCTCTATAGTCAGCAAGCCTAAAGTCAAGAAACGTACAATCACAGTTCATAAAACCACATGTAACATTCTCAGGTATCACAATATTTAAAGCCGGATGCGGTTCATCTAGTTTTAACATAGGAAAGTCACACAGCGAAACTTTATTTTCGGATGAGTTTGAAAATATAAGATCAAGGTAGTTACCGTACAAATTGGGAAAGCTATTCAACTGGTGGAAGTTCAAGAAAGCCATACACTCCTCCAGACATCGTGCTTCGTCAGAGAACGTTCCCCTATCCAAAGGCGCCACTCGAGTTCCCATGTCATCGTTGATCCAAGAAATTTTGGGTAGGTTATAATCGCCACATAACAGTACGGATGTATCTTCCAGATTATAGTTAGCGGTACAGTTATCACCGATTCACAATAGTTCTCAAATTTCACTAGTTGGGAGTTGGGTGGTAGATATACATTGCCCACTATTGTGGGCTTGGAGCCCGGTACTTTAATAATGACAAAAAGTTGTTCAACAGTTGAGACGTGTGGAACAATGATTCTGCTTGATGGAAACCTGCTATGTACTGCGATCAGAACTCCACCACCCGATTTGCAGTGGCTGGTGTGTTCGTTCCGGTCCAGACGGTAGACTACATAGTTATTAAGTCCCAATTCTTGGTCACCAATTGAATCATCCAAGAATGTTTCAGTTATTACTATCACATTATAATTTTCTAAAGCAATCGAGTGAGAAAAATCCGTGAGCTTAGTTTTCAATCCTCTGACATTCTGATAATAGATTGATAAATATGATGAGCAGCTGTTATCATCGGAGAGTATGTAGTTAACAGTATCAATATGATCTTGAATGGGAGAAGTTACTGCTTGTCTAAAAAATTTCTACCGAGCCCAAAGTTAAAACGACTGTATCTCACCCCTCTGGGCCAGAAATTTCCATCATATATCTTCTCCTTCAATGCTGGGTCGACACCTATCATGAAGTGATGTTTGTTTCCAGAAGGAGCATTTTTAGGTATACACTTCTTGACACTTATCTCCTTTTCTGTGCTAGAATGCATTTTTATGTAGTTTTTGATGGACTCATCAGTGCATTCACTATCGGAAGTTTTCTTTTTAAAGCTGATGAATAGCCAGATTTTTTTGTTGTGTTCCGATGCTTGATTTCCTGCAAAATGATTTAATGTCGCTGATCTACATATTTTCATTCTCCAGTTGTTAGTGCAGAGTAATGCTGATGCATCAGAGTTTTGTTATGGAAAAAGTTTATTGAGTAGTTCTCACCTCCAATGTGTTGAATGATTCAGAACAGGTTCTCAGCAGACGTGCTTAGGTGCTTGAAAAAATATGAAAAATGACTACTTTTTCTCAAATAAAAAGTATCACCAAGTCTCTATTTCTGTGAATAAGATAAAAAGTGTTTTCTGAGGATAATTTTTTCAAGCTAATCTCAAACGATAGCTAATCTTTGCTAGTCTACAAAAAGATAACAACACTCCACCTCTCTGTATACTCGGTAGCGATTTGCTGACTTGGTCAAGATAGAATTGATCCCTTATGTATAGCAGCAAAGAAAACGAGGGCATTTGCTGGTGATTTCCGTGCCTTAGAGTTTTGGCAGTGTTACGAAAAATCGTGATCAGTTCACTTAAAAGTCTGATCGATTACATATCAAACAGATCATGATTCCAATCCGTTCATTTGAAATTCGGAACTGGAGTCCTATGAATATGGAATTATATGCCTACCATTCTTGGATCTTCTCCTTTTCTTTATTGTGAATCAGTTCGAAAACTCTCACATAACAAAATGTAGGGTCCATGAAATGAGAATGATTCTAGTAGCTATAAAACATTTTCTTTATTCTGTTCACTTGAGAAACATTGCTGGAACAAAATAACCTTTTCCATTGGGAATCATGTTACTACATCTGGCTGGTTCGATTTGATGTTCCTAGCAGTTCTCTTTATTGAGCCAAAAAAATACTGTCTGGAATAATGTATACATCATATCAAACAACCTATTCAGAACTGTTATGAATCCCTTGCATATATTTTTTTTTTCATGATTTTCGATTTTGTCAAGAGGATTAATTTCGTCAACATGCAAACGAATTTTCTAGATATGAGAACATAATGGAATGGATAATGAATAAGCGAGACTTGATTGTTTTCACAAGGCGTAGAATCATATCGAAAAAGAGGCAATATTATCATAAGTGGTGTTTTTCACCAATGTAACATCACAATGCGTTATATGTTAAAGATGGTTGTTTCAAACTCTGAGGTTGATGTTCCGCCATATTTCACTTTATAGTCCTTGATACAGCGTACAAAAAAAATTGATTACTATCAAACTGTAACTTCGTGTATAGCTTATCCATAATGTGTAAAACAACCTCTTCACGTGGAAAAACTTTGTCGGTGGAAGGATTTTCTTTGGCACCTCGGAAAATATTTCGTTGTCATGATTTTAGGTTATGTGATGACCAGCAAAGCTGATATTTCCAGTAATGCTTAACTAGGTGAAGTCATGCGTCAGTACAACATTGTCCAACAAAAATATTAGGTACTTTCACCTGGTCCGACACCCTGAAAATGAGGATGTTCATCATCTGATGCTTCAACAAGGCCTTTCCATTCTCATTTCATTCTCCACTGACACCATGGTGTTCAAGAAGAAATCGTCCTTCGTCATCAGGTTTCAAAAATCTTCAAATCTTCATCCGATTCGAGGTGTGGTCTCATCTGCAAAATCAAATCTCAAAACCAATAGGCTTATCCAAAAAAAAATGGATTTTTCTCTGTTCAGTTTCCCAGTACCCTAAAATTTGATTTGCGAAGGCCACAACGGTCGTTACATGGGGCGAATACTAGGAGTTCGACCAAAGAAGAAAATATTCCAGGTCCTAACAAAGTTTGAAAAAAATAGTCTAAAACTATGGTCGAACAAGTTTGGCAAGGGTATTCTTTAATCATAACCTTCATAAAAATACACTGCGCTACTAAGCTAATCTTCAAGTGCTAGTGGGTGGCAGTTAATGATACAAAAAGGCTACATAATGTCTTTTTCATTGATAACCCTAGCTTTCGGGATATTGTTTACTTTTCCTCAGGACAGGCACAGACCATCAGAAGATCAATACAATCGAAAACATCAATAATAATAATTTGATTATACTGATGATGCATGGATAAATACATAATTCGAAACATTTTAACTTCTGTTTGTAATTTTTCTTTCGTTTTAAGGTTAATTTTTGGAAAATCAAAATGTCCGTATGCCACAAAAACCCTTTTTTTAAAAATGAAAAGAGTTTTTTAATTTCAAAACCAAAAAAACAAAAATTCATGATGAAACTTTCAAAGTAAAAGTTGTAGGTACTATGCGAAGAAACTACATTGAAACATGAAGAGTGTTTCCTTCTCTGGAGCTTATCACATCTTGAAAACAATCTTTCATGCTAAGAATTATGGTCCTGATTAGTTCTTGGTCGAACTGATTCCAAATTTCCAGTCTGAAATAGGGACCGTTTAATATGTTTGGAGAGTTGGGCAGCTGTCGCCTATGATATCTCACGTGCGTGTTTGATCGTATTAGGATCGGGACTTCTGGGAGGTCAAACCATGGTAGCATTACTACAAAATAGGTATACCTTATTTTAATCGATATCCTGTACCATTTTGGAAATAATATTATTTTATTAAAAACATGCAGAATACATATCAATGATTTAAAACTACAAAAAAAATTTATTGATAATAACGAGACGAGACACATACGGATGTTGCTCTGCATAAATCGTAAAGAAGTCGACTTATATTTTAATTTAATTGTAAGAAAATAGTGAAATGGTGATTTAATATCACTGTCTACCCGTGTGTGCAAAAAGACTGTAAGTTTTGATACGTTCATGTCATCAAAAGATTATCTAAAACATCAGAAATACTCCGTATACCTGATTGGAATGTCAGGAATTTTCTGTATACGATAAGGCGCCGATATCGATGTATATTGTGTGATGATTGGTGCGAGCCTACTATAACGATATTCTGGCCGGAATATTCTCAATCTCCCGACTGTTCCAGTTCGGTTTTATTTTGCTGTTTTTATTTTGAATAAAAAGTGAACTGGCTGATGAATAGCACCAAGTCCCACAGGTACTGATGTAATGTAACTACTTAACCTTGAGATAGATCCGTTATCAGGTTTGATATTCAAACTGCATCAACAGGTATTCGGATGTTTACATTAAATTCTTGACAGATTCGTTCTCAAATTCCTGACGAGTGCTTATAATAATAACTTGATATTTTATAATCCTCAATCTGTAATAATATTCCTATTGTTTTTCCTCTTGTGAACCTTCACTTATCCCAGGATCACCTGTTGTTTGTTATATTTTGAATGCCCCGATAGATCCCAGGGCGAGAAGCGTGTGTCCTTTGTTATTGGTCCTTTTTCTAAATCTCAACCCGCTGAGGTATCAGAAAGTGAAAAGGAGTTGGCGAACGTACTTGATCCTGAAACTGATGACGAGCTGCTTCGAAACACAAGAAAAAGAAAGCTGGTTACACCTACTCCAACTGGGAACAAACGTTCCAATCGAACAAAAAACTAAATAAAACTCTTCACATATTTCTGTTAACATAAAATAAACAATCATAGCCTTTTGTGTGTTTACTGACTTCAACAACTGAGAAATGTTATTAAAAATTGGCCATGTCAACGCACGTTCTCTAGTTTGTAACTTTGATATGGTGAAGAATCACATTTTGGAGCAGGATTATGATGTATTTGGAATATCTGAGACGTGGTTGAATTCCAATATCAACACAGATGACATCCAGATTCAGGGCTACAGATTCACGAGAAGTGATCGGTTGATAACCACAAGAGGTGGGGGCGTGGGACTATATCTAAAGGAAAATCTGAAATACTCTACTCTAATCACAGAAAGTCTGGACTTTCTGGAACACCAATGGGTTAAGATCACATTATCAGGAGCTACTTATGTAATAGGTGTAATTTATAGGCGACCAGGCTTAAACTATCGGGCTTTTCTGAATCATATGGAAACAACTTTTATTGACTTATCTTCACGTTATGATAGGTACATCGGGGTGGGTGATATGAATGTGAATTTTCTCAACCCAGATGAAAAGTCTGTCAGTGAATTGCGGAACATCTTGGGAACCTTCAATCTCACACAAGTGATTAGCGAACCAACTCGTATTGGTAAGAATTCCTGCTCTCTGATAGATGTTATTGTTACCAACCTGCAGACAGAGGACAGTAAGGTCATAGACGAAGGTATTTCCGACCACTTCGTGATTTCCTGCAGTATTCCGATAGAAATAGAACAAACTCAAGCCTTAGCTTCTTTGTATAGAGATTTCAAATCAATAAACGTACAGGCCTTTAACACTGACTTGCAGCTTATACCATGGCATATTCTGTATACTCTCGATGGTGTAGACGGGAAAGTCGAATTTTTAACAAATAATTTGGTGAATCTGTTTGATCTGCATGCTCCGTATAAACAATCGACAAAAACCCATAAACGGCCCTACACCCCATGGGTGATCGATACCATCAAGTATATGCAGAGAATAAGAGACAGAGCGCTAATTAAATATAAAAAAAAGAAGACGGTGGCAGCTTGGGAATATTATAAGCAACTAAGAAATCTTACCTCATCCGCTACACGCAAAGAAAAGTACATTTACCTGTCACGGAAGCTCAAAAACAGTAATGTCAAGGATAAATGGAAAGAACTTCGAAAAGTGAATGTGATAAACAATAAAGCCACAGATATTCCAGCTCACTTGCAGGATGTCAACATGTTGAACTCTTTTTTTGTAAGATCTGTGGCTACTGACAAAAAACCAAACCCAGAGGTTCTACAGTTCTATAAAGAAAATTTGAAAAATACCTGTGAGGCTAGATTTGAATTCAGAACAATATCTGAAACTGAGATTTGTGAAATTATAACAAACATCCACACAAATTCTTGTGGCAGCGACAAAATAAATCTCACAATGCTGATTTTATGTTGCCCTTTCATAATCGAGCACATTACTCATATAATGAATGAATGCATATCCCAACAGTATTTCCCTTAATTCTGGAAACATGCTCTTATACTCCCATTGCCAAAAGTGAAAGATCCACAATCACCAGAACAACTTCGATGTATAAGTATCCTGCCTACTATCTCAAAAATTTTGGAGAAAATACTGGAAACGCAAATGCGAGAATTTCTCACCCAGCTTAAAGCACTCCCAGAAAAACAATCTGGATTCCGACAAGGATATTCGTGTGCAACTGCTCTATCATGTGTGTTAGACGATATATTGCATTCTCTTGAATGCAATAAGATGTGTGCTCTAATTTTGCTTGATTATTCCAAAGCTGTCGATCTTGTCAATCATGAGTTGCTGATGTCTATTCTTCACTATACAGGCTTTGACCAGAAAGCCATTGCAGTGATCAAGTCATTTTTGGAAGATAGAAGACAACAAGTCAAAATTAATAATTACTTATCATCAGAACTGACCGTAACTCAGGGAGTACCACAAGGTAGCATTCTCGGGCCATTGCTGTTCACGATATACACATCGGGATTCGGAGCCTCTTTGAAATTTTGTGACTACCATATGTATGCTGACGACACACAGCTCTACCTTTCTTTCGATAAGGCTGACACTCGCGTAGTGTCGAATAATCTCAACAGAGATTTGGAAGCGATCCTAAAAACATCTCAGGACCACCTTCTTAGTCTCAACACGAATAAGACATGTGCTATGCTATTTGGACCAAGAAAGTTTAGGAGAATCGTTCATAGTGAGCTCGATCTCAAAATTGGTTCTGTACCAATTCAGTTCACTGATACTTGTAAGAACTTAGGGTTGATATTAGATCAGAACATCCGCTTCAAGGAGCACATAACAAGTATTCTAAAAAAAGCATATTTTGCATTAAAACTTATTTACTCTCAAAGGAGATTTCTTGATAAAAAAATAAAAAAGGAGCTATGTGAGACGCTGGTACTATCACATTTCAACCACTGTGATGTAGTGTATGGGCCCTGCTTGGATGCAAATGACAAACAAAGGATCCAGAAAGCCCAAAACAGCTGTCTAAGACTGATCTATGGTATTCGAAGGCCAAACAGGATATCGGATAAGCTGTGCGATGCAAGTTGGTTAAATATGGACAACAGAAGAAAACTTCACAAGGCATGTCTTTACTTCAAGATCTTGAAAACCGGGATACCAACGTATTTACATGATCGACTCTCATATCGAAGGGACATTCATAACCTGAATCTACGCCATCGTAATCATTTAGTTATTCCCAGGCATAGGAAGTCTATATTTCGAAGGTCTTTTTCATATAATATTGCCACTTGCTCCGAACTAGGTACTTACGATTTGACTTTTTCAATTAAATATTTCAAAACAAAATGTAAAGAAAAATTGTTCAGGACTCAGTGTTCTTAAATTAAGGTCCTGATTTGTTATTTATTGTATTAAAATATGTTGATTCTCATAAGTATGTATTTTCTTTGCTAAGATAAGTTTATTATAGATACTATTTGTACAGCACATGGGGAAGAATCGGTACTTGTTACCTACCATGTTGCCCTTTATCAATCCTACTGTTATTCTTTAAGTTATGGTAACATGTGAATGTAAAATTGGGTTGGTAATAAATGTATTATTATTATTATTATTATTATAAAGATAGGTAATACTTTCAGGAAATTTGTTCAATATGTGCACCTTGAACCCCAATACATTTTATGAAATTTTTAAAAATCGCCGTTTTACTCTATACAACATTTGGTGATCATTTCTAATGGCGTCGGCAGATGTTAGTATACGATTTAATAACTCGTCCCTATCATCTACGGGGGTTCAATAAACTAAACTTTTGATATGGCTCAAAGAAAAAAATCGATCGGATTAAGATCGGGAGACCGAAGTCTGAAGCTGGAACGAGGAGGCGCACCGTCGTGCATCAGCCACATATTGTTTCGAATGGTCAGAGGGACATCTTCTCAAAGTGGATTGAGCTGTTCTCGCAAGAAAGTGGGATATTTATCTCCATATAAATTGCCATCAATATGTGGTCCAACTTGGCAGTCTCCGATTATTCCCATCCATACATTGATGATAAATCTATTTTGGTGCTTGGTTTCAAAAATAGCATGGGGATTTTCATCACTCCAAATATGTACATTGTGAGAATTAACAATCTCATCACGCGTGAAGCCTGCCTCATCAGTAAAGACAAATCCACTGACAAATCTCTGGTTGGTTCTATGTCTTTCCAAAAAAGTCCTCGAAAATTATACGCGTGCAGTGTAATCATTCACAGACATTGCGTGAACTTTCTGAATATGGTAGGGATGCAGCAAACCTTCTTCGAGAATGTCATGTACTACTGGTTTGAAAATATTACATGCTGTTGATAATTTCCTTACACTTGTTTTTGAATGTTCTTCTACTAACCGCAATACCTCCAGCTACATTAGTCCTTTCACTTCTTGGTCGCCTGACTTCACGTCTGGTTTTAAAAGATCTAGCGCAAAAAGGATTGTGGTATAAGAACATAATTTCACTATTTTAGCATACCAGTTCCCCGCAAACACGTATGAAAGTTTTCCTATCAGGAAGTCTTCGATTCGATTAGCGTAACAGCGTACCGCTTCACCAGCATTTCTTCTGCAAGTCCATACATCCGATGCATATTTGCATATTCTTCATTGGCATACTCATTCGTCTTGTTTTCAAAAGAAAATGGTATGTGGGGTTCTATTAACATAGTTGCGACACACAAATAAACCCAAGTTGTCAACTGTTCCAAAAATGTATAACTTGAAAGAGACATACTGATTTACAGTTGACATATGAAAATAATCATTACTATGAGCTAATTGGATGGGGAACTTGCCCATTTTTTTTTATTGTATTAAAGTGTGCGTTCATGTCCAAAAACACCGTATACCAAACATCAGCCCTTGAATCGCACTAGTTATTTTATGATCAAAGTTGACATCGACGCTGAGAACATTCAAACGAAACAAAAAGCGTGGGAAAGTTTTGACATCATAACGCGTATCTTTGGCAACCATTTGAATGTTTGAAGTCTGAAATGATATTGAATTAGTTTATTTCGTAGTTTTTGAAAAAAAGAGGATGTTATTACAAATATTGCACTCTGCCGCAGGCCGCAGTGTATACTAATTCAACTTTGAAATTTCCCAACAACTTTTTATTCGCGTTCCTGATGACGAAAATCGGCAAACAAAATTGCTAAGAGTATGCAGAAGAAATGTGGAGAATATCTTATTGAAAAACAGTGCTATTTTTGTATGAGGAGATCAATTTAATGTAAGTATTATCAAATAAATACCAATAATTGTGTTTTTACATTTTTAGAGATTTTATTCTTGAGTACGTATTACTCCGCATATTACATAATATTACAAATTGAAAAAATGGACCTTGTTATTTCATTTTACCTGTATCCTACAGTATTTCCGGCGCTGAGGTATGCAAAAGGACAAATGGACCAAAACTTTAATTTCTCGAGCAAAAGTGATTCATTATAAGAATGTTTGCTTTCCAAAGAAAGACGATTGTCGATGGAAAAAACCAAATTTTGTACAGGGTCTTTAAGAAGACGGAAACACAATTTATTTCAAGGGAGAACTACCTACATTCATAATATATTCCGAAGTCTGTAGCAAAGATGTAACTTTAGATATTCTATTGGTGTACAGTGTTTATTATGGATCAAAAAAGAATTTTTTTTTTATTTCCAATTATGTATTTCAAAGAAGGCGCAAAAATTAATACTTTTAACGTGATACGATAAATTTACTAAAATGAACCAATAATTATTAGTGATTATTAGTTAAGGCATAATTCATACAAATATGTAAACCAATCGATATCGCACCTAACAGTGATAATGATTACCCAAACACCATTAACCACTTTTCAGTGAAATACAGATTTGAATTGAAAAAATTTTGGCTTCTCAATTTAATTTTTTTCTTTTTGCCAGAAACTTTCAAATATGGCGGGGTAATTCACGCTTTTCGCATGAAAAAGAGATTATATTACAACTTTTTTCATTTGTGTGATCTGTCTGTAGTAATATGTACCCAAGAATAAAATCTCTAAAAATCTAAAAACACAATTATAGTTAGGTAATGGTATTTTTTGTCAAAACACATACACACATAAAAATGATCTCCACATAAATGGCACTGCTTTTCAACGAAATAATTCTCATCATTGCTTCTGCATGTTCTGAGTAATTTTATTCGCCGCTTTTTGTCATCAGGCACGCGAATGAAAATTTGTTTGGAAATTTCAAAGTTGAATTCGAACACAGCGGCATAATGCAATATCTATATAAACTATCCTTGATTTTTATCAAAAACTATGAAATAAACTAACTCAATGTCACATCAGACTTCAAACATTTAAATAGTAGCCAAAGATACGCGTTATGACGTCAAAACTTTCCCGCGCTTTTTGCTTCGTTTGAATTTTCACAGCGCCGATGTCAATTTTGATTGATTATTGTTAAGTAACTAGTGCGATTTGAGGGCTGCTATTTGGTATACAGTGTAATTAGACATGAACGCACACTTTAAAATAAATAAATAAGATAAAGAAAAAATGGGAAAGTTCCCTATTGCCCAAATTTCGTTGTCAACATATCAACCGTTAAATCGTGATTTTTCAAATTGCTAATTTCAGTGCAAATAAATCCTAAACAAAGCACGATACCAAAAAAATTTTTATATATGTAGATACTAACAATATTTTCGCTTCTTCTTTAAGCCTTTTAATTTTTGACATGACCTTTCCGGACACCCTGTATAGTATTGTCTTTTGCGAGACCTCCTGATTGTTTTCACTTATTGGGAAGTTATATCGCTGCATGAATTCATTTCGCAAAAAAGTACTTGTCACAATCCTTCAGCTTAGGGTATGAATACTTAAAAAACGATGTTCAGCTGCGGTTGTAATTCTTCCGCGAGCCTGTCCTGGTGTTCTGAAATTATTTCCAGTTTCCGCAAACCATCTCAAAACCCTGATTGACGTTAAATCGTTCAGTCAGCTGCGCATGGTTGTACCTTTCTTGATGAAGAGTGACGTCTCTAATGCAATCAGCTTCTGATAAATTGCGATTGCCCAGTTCCTCCGGATTCATTCTACAAAAAAACTTGAAACTACTATAAGAAGAATGTGATTTTTTAAAAATTTCATTATCAATCAACAATCAATAGTCCAAGTGGGGGGATTCTGTAACGTGAAGCGAAACGATAACGATGGATAACGAACGCTATCCGTCGTAATGGGATTCTGTAACTGCTCGGAGACTCACGGAAACATACGAAGCTTTAACGAAAGCGATTGCGATAACGAGAAATTTTGAATGTCGTTATCACCGCCGACTGATTTGGGTCTCGCGTATCAAGCTGTTTTATCTATAAATATTTGTTTAATTCATGTGTGGAGTTTGGAAAAAAATCAAAAAGAATCGAAGAGGATGGGAAGGACTCATGTTTCAAAGTGGAGAGCGTTTACTTCAGACTTAAAAAAAAATGCTTCTGTTAGTGGTAAAAAGAAACATTATGATGAATTATGGACTGAAGTAACAGTAATTTTGAATACTGTGTTTTTTCAAAAATCGTCAGAAAAAAATGATTTCTCATTTTTGAAACCATTATGCTATTTATCCGTTGTTGATAGACACCTCACGTGAATTTCTTATTGAGCTGCTCATGTTAGGTTCAAGTTCTTGGTATGAAGAGTACACAAGTCTTTATTGAGTAGAAATTAATCGATCGTTTAAACTGGAAAGATCACTTCTTAACTCTTTTCTCTTTACTCGTGAGAATACAATTTCCTCACGTGCGAGACAGACTCAGATTGACGTTCAACTTCTGCGTGTGATAAAATTTGAGAAGGCAACATTTTACTTTGAAAGCAAATAAATATGTATCAAGAAATGAGCATTAAAAACAAAAATATGTCAAAAGTCACATAATTTGGGTTATATTCCATCTTCTCTTCTTTTTTTTTGAAAAAGCAATGGCATTTGCCGATTTGCTGATTTGAAATAGCTCGTGTATGATCGATCGTAAGCGAAGCGAAGCGAAGCGAACAAGTTATGGAATTGAATTACGATTCGTTTTCGTTATAGATTCGCTTCGTTTCGTCACTGTAGCGAAAGTTACAGAATCCACCCACAGTTAAAAATGTACAAGACCTAGTTCAGTAAAAAATAAACAGGGTGTCCCAAAAAGAATGGAACACAAGGTGACAGCAGATTCCTTAGAGAAAAGTATTGCGCTAAAGCCCAACTTGTCAAGTTTTGATGCGCAGAGTAGGTGATTGAGAAAAAAAAACAAAATGATTACTACAGGATATTTGTGTGATTGATATTGAGATTTATCTCTCACACTGTGTAATGAAGCTGTCATAGCCATAAAGAAAATAATAAATTAAGAGAGTGTTCGAACCAATACAAGCAGCTGGCACAGAGTTTACAGCGACACTATTGACTACGGACAGCAACTAAATGATAAAACAGGTTTCTTTTTTACCGACAATGCAGAGGCGGCTTTTTCAAATAAACCCATAAATATTCGCTTTATTAGATTTGATAAAAATAAAGTACTGTAACTGTTCAAAACAGTTGATTCGTTAAAAAACTTGTTCAAATTTACTCAACTGTTTTGAATGATAACAGGACTGTATTTTTAACAAATTCAAATGAAGATCTGAATCTTTGAGGAAGGAATTAGTAGAACAATGAAGAATTTGTCATACATTCAAACGGAGGTATTTTTTTATTTCAATGTAATCAACAAAATACATTTTGGTACAATTTTATCACATGCATAAACAATATGGAAATATAAAAAATAATGAATAATATCACTAACAGCTAGATCAAAATATTTAATGAAACAAAAACTCATTCTTGGAACAAGTAACATAGGTATGTTTATCAACAAAAACCTTGACCAGAGAACCAGGACATGTATGTGGCTTGAATCTAAAAGTCTTCTTTTTTTCCATTTGTTTTCAATTTTTCTTCAGAAATATTTTCTGGAATATTGATATATTCAGTTTTGAAAGCTACATCTACAGCTGGTTTTTCAGAATCGCGAGGGGGAACTAGTTGTATATCTTGAATAATTATTATTTTCTGATGATTATTAATTGGCAGGGCATATTTGGTCAATCGAGTTCCATTCGAATCTGAAAAAGATTTTTCCTCAAAATGTTCTTGACATAAATTTTATCAGAATAATTCAAATTCATGATTTGAAACCATTTTTCACGCCTGATCTGGTCTTTTTCAGGGAATCTAAAAAATTTCTTATTTTTGTAATTATCGTCCTTGATTGAGTGAAAGTACTTATTTAAACATTCCAACTGTTCACATTTATAGGATAAAATACCTAGTTTAGACATTTTTAGTGTTAATTATCAGCACACATCAACAATATTTCTTAACAATGTTTTCTCTCGAGCTATCTAAACTAAGGATGTACATACTACATAATAACTCACCTAATTTACTACATAACAACTGATTCTATGATTCTAATTAGTTTCACAGCTTCGGCTTGAAAGACTAGATGAGCATCATGTTCCACCAGACAGGCAGACAGGCAATGTTCATGCTTTTCATGGGGTTGATCTAACCCATGTTGATACCTGCCCCAAGACTGCCAATTCGAAAATTGTCGTGAAAACCACCACCAAATCGTCTTCTTCTTTCGCTATGAACTAGCTCCGAGTCCAGAATCAAGCTTAGAGCCCAGTGTAGCTATAGTTTGCTTAGTACTCAACTTAACACAAACACAAGTCTGCCGTGCGATTCAAAAACCTAGTAAGTCAACTTACTAGGTTTTTGCCGAGGTTTTTGCTTTGTATCCATTTTTGAAATCCCATGATCAAGACGCATCAGTAGGTATTCCCAAATTTTAAATCGATTTATCCAATTCCGAGATACAAAAAGTAACTCTTCCAGTAACTATATTTTTATTATGGTTCAGAATTGATCAAAACGAGTTACCAAGCACCTCTTGCATTTATGACTTGTCTTCTACAACCATACAATCTATGAATGTAGTAAAACAATTTGCAAATTGTAAACCTGACTTATTCCGAAACAAGAAACTAGTAACTCTACTAACATTATTTTCTTGTTGTTATTTCTCAATTCTCAATAAAGTTAAAAAACAATTTTTATTTCACAAAAAAATAATTGACAGAACTTACTAGGTTTTCTGTTGCTGCCTATTATGTTTTTATATTGGACTACTTACAATGATCCTGTGTATCTTGACTTACTAGGTTTTTGAATTTTAATCCTAAAAGATAACCTAAATTTTCCATGTAAGTCAACTTACTAGGTTTTTATTTTGGGATATGTTAATATGTATGCAATTAGTAACTTCAAAAGGATGAATACTTCATTTTCTACAAATAGTAGGTTAATTTTATCCAAATAGTAAGAAAGAGCATACAAAACTCTATAGTTAGCCCACATTCCCATAAACTAATATAAAAAATGAAAGATGTAAAATCAATAATACTAAAATAAATGTTTAAACGCCTCTACTCAAAAACTGACTTTTTCGACTTACTATAGGTTTTTCGATTGTACGGCAGAAGTAGATATGATGCAAGCAAATAATGCCTAAAAAAAACCTCCCACGTTCAAAAAGCTTTTTACTACAAGTTGTGCCTACCTTTTTATTGTTTTCTTGCCTCTTAGAAGACTTTAATTGCATATCTCCGTATTATTTTCTCTGCCCTAAACCAGATCTAGACAGTTGCAATCAATATCATTTATTTATTATCAAAGCAGATAGTATTGAGTATTAAAGTCAGTCGTTTTTTGCTTTCGCTTTAGTGTATAATATATTATACTTTATACTTCAACTTCAGAAAAATGTCAGGTTTCAGGTTATGTTTATGATTGAACACCAAAACAAACGTTGGAAATTCGTTTCAACAAATTGACGTACCAATTTTTGACCAAAAAAATCCAAAAATCATGTATCTCTTTCTAACTGTATAAGTAAGACAGACCCAACCGATTATCATATGTCTGGCTGTCACATCGGATTAGTTCAAAACCTTGCCGCCGTACTCCGTGCGCTACGGACCAGCGCAGAAACTCTATACGGATATTTCCCACTTGAAGAAACTATCTCTTTATTTTTATTTTATCTATGGTCATAGCTTTGCAGCTTCGTAGCTTTCACAAGTCATCACTATAATTTTTGATTAAGCTGAAGATATACATTCTCCGAAATTTCGAAGCTGTACTTTCTCCCAACTTTTTTAGGGAATTGATAAAGTCAAAACTACTGGGTTTGTACATGATTTGGCCGTATTATTGAGAACAACTACAATGTCCAACATGATCTGATCATGCCAAAATATATTTTTTTTGTCAAAATCAAAACATGTTTGTATACTACGTTCCGTAAATTTATGAAGCGGCTATTCTCATTGATTATGAATGATTATCTGCAAATAGTTACCGACGATGAAAAACCTGTATGCATTTTCTATGACTCTTAGCTCAATATTATGAACCTGATTTATCAATTTCATCAAAAATTAGCCATGCTGCAGAAATGATATATAACTTGACATACATCACACACAAATGTACTTTGCTTCATTCGCTTGATTTATTGCATCCCAAATTGAATTGTGCAAATCATCCTTCTGATTTATTTTTTACGCTGAGCGCTGCGTCGCGTTTCGCCTAAGTGTTGTATTGATTGATGTAATGTGGCCGCTCTATGATTGTTCTGTACTCAATCTGTGAGATTTACCAGTATGTCACATCGTCCACGTTGTTATTTATGGCCGGACCAAGAGATCGAATCAATAAATGCTTTATTTATTCAATAGACGTAACTGGGTTTGGAATAAAGTGAAGATGATTTTTTTGTTCGAATGTTGTTGTTGTGTTATGCGACGCAAATTCTCATAGGTGAGGTTTTTTTTTATTAATCGTCTTGTGCTTGATGATCACTTATTCACATCTTTTTCAGTTTTTATAAAATACTACAATACGCCACAAAAACATAGCTCACTTCAACAAGACCAGTTACTTGACCAGAGACTCTAGATCAATTTGACAAATGAATGTGAACCATTTCAAACGATTGTTTATTTTTGTGACCAACGATCAATAAGCTTCCAATTTCCTCAGGTAAAGCGAGAAAACAATTGGGAAGTCTCAACTAAGGAGTCACCCAACTTAATATTCAAAAGTATATTTGGGAGAAATACGTCACAACCAAATCATTCTTGTATCAGAGTGCAAACTTGATTCAAGCGTTCTTCACATCGGTAGATTTCAATACCTTTACAGTTTTGAACGGATTATAGAGAAGTCACGCCGATAAAATTTGAGGTCATTCAGACTCTAACTTGATGACATCGAAAATAGTTTAGTTATCAGCTACGTCACGAAAACACATCTATTTAACAATATGGCATTCCTTTTCAGAAGACCATCCTCTTTTCCGTTCAAAGATTATCATGGGGAAGAAATGAAAGAGGAAAATTAAAAAAACCATACATCCGTCAGTGCATATTTGGTCTAAATAATGAACATTGACGTCAGTAGTCAGTGGAGGAGTGGAATTAAGGCGAGAGCCACAACGCCTTTACCGTCCGCCGAGCTCACTTTTTATGTCGCTCAAGCCGTAAAGACTATAAAAGTATGAAGCCCGTCAGCTGGCTTCCGCTCAGCAAATTGTTACTACGGAATTTCCTTGTTAAATTTTAATTATTCAATACTTCATATTTTATGGTTTTGATCAGACCTTTTTTTCTTGCCTTGAAGCTTTTGATGAAATCAATTTTCATCGTCTTCAGTTTACTGTGGAAAAGAGATTTCAATGAATATTACCTTTGATAATCTAAATGTATGAACTGAGATCTCCAGATCTGATCCTAATAGTGTTTTCGATTGGGAAAACAAGGGTTGTACAGTTGATTTCGAGCAAAACCAGTTAGGTATGATGAAAATTTGCTCAAGGGCAATCCCTATCGAACATATATTTTTCATCGAGTGCTGTAATATTGCACGGTAAAATTCCGATTGGATTGAAATTGGAATTAAACTTCTTGGAAATGAAATCAATTCAGTTTTGAGTCGGTACTACTATTACGGGCCATAAGTCGCCAACGCCAGTATTTCCTTTTTTTCGGCACTTTTTTTTTTTTTTTTTTTTTTTCATGGGATCCGGCCCAAGGGTGGAGAATCTGAAACCAGACACCCTATGATCCGAGACCATAGGGTAGTGTGGGGTTCGCCCACTAAACTCCACCCACGCATTAGAACGTCAGGGATAATCCCTTTAGTGTTCCAATCTTCTTACAGTTTATTGACTCTTTGGTACCGGGTTACCTTCCGAAGGCATCTCTATCATGGGTAGGAGCGCCAAAAACCGGTCCTACCCATGTGTCGCATCTAAAGGCTACGAAATAAAAAGAAAAAGAAAATAAAAATACGAGCAAGCTGGAAGCCTCTACCAGCAGTTAATCGCGTACGAGACGGATTTCGTCCTAACTTATAATTAGCGCCTTTGTGCGTTTTTTGTCTCTGATTGTGCGGTCGCCCTAGCTAGTGCATCTCCCAGGTAAAGTAAAGAAATATCCTCCAACTAGAGTTGGTTTCTTGGTCTCTTTCGCGGCCGCACTAAGAGCACTGATGGATCGTAATCCACCAGCGCTCTGAGTGCGGGGTCTTCGTGTGTTTCAGCGAAATCAAAGGTTTTCGCGGCCTTGACTCTCATGAATTGGCGTACCGTTTGCCACTCCAGTGCCTGTCTGATCGTTTCCGTTCGAACAGACAATGGAGTGCCGACTGCTCTACGGAGATAAATATTCTCCGTTGTTTGAACACGAGTTAAGTGTGCTTCTGCCGCGTATCCCCATGAGGCTGATCCGTAAGTCAGGATCGGCCTCAAGACAGTCTTGATCAATAAGATCTTTCCACGAACTGATAAAACGCTCTTACTGTTCATGAGGCACTGAAGTGAACCCATAGCGGCTCGTCCCTTTCGGACGTTCTCTGAGATCTGCTTTTGCCAAGTCATCCCTTTGTCAAAAATGACGCCAAGATACTTGACCGCGTTGCTCCAGGGTATCTCCACCTCATTGAGGATGAGGTGGTCTGGAGTGTCGTCTCCATTTTGACTAATCAGTATGGCCTGTGTTTTCACCGGGTTTATTCGGATCATCCACTTATCGGTCCATACGACTAGGTCGTCAAGCGCGCGTTGGAGGTTACGCTTTACGTACTCTTTGCGACGGTGGTGTGCGATAAGCGCTGTATCGTCAGCATAGAGTGCGACGTCTGTTTTTGAAGTGCGAGGAATGTCGCAAGTGTAAATCGAGTACAGGAGAGGTGATAATACAGCTCCCTGCGGGACGCCAGCCTCAAGGGGTCTGGGACCCGAACAGGAGTTATTAACCCTAACCGACATTGTCCGATCATGCAGGAAACTGGCTATCACTCTACAGATGTAGTGTGAAAAACCAAGTTCCTGCATTTTATGAAGTAGGCCATTATGCCAGACTCTATCAAAAGCGCGTTCTATGTCCAACAAGACCATGCCGGTGCATTGTCTTGTCGATCTGTAGGACATTATTGACTCAGTGACCTTCAGAACCTGCAACTCTGCCGAGTGCAGGCTCCGAAAGCCATACTGTTCTACCGGTAGAACTCTCAGATTTTCGCATTCAACTTTCAGCCGCGACAGAATCACGCGCTCAATCACCTTGCCCAACGAATCGAGCAAGGAGATAGGGCGGTAATTCTGGGGGAGAGTTTTGTTCTTGCCAGGTTTGTTAATCATTATCACCTCTTCGTGTTTCCATCTACCTGGGAAATGACCTAGTCTAAGCAAGGCGTTGGCAATGGCGCAGATCATTGCCACGCCTTTCCTTGATAGATTTTTCAACATCTTGTTCGTAATACCGTCTCGTCCCGGTGACTTACGCATTTTCAGTCCTTTAAGGATATCACTTATTTCCGCAGGCGTTACCGTGCCTGGAGTGAGATCCTCCAAGGACGGTTTATGCTGCATTAGTTTCCTTACGCTCCGATCTACCAAGGATTCGAAGTCGTTGTCAATGTCGGGATCTACGTTTTCGCGACACTCCCTTTCGAGTGTGCGGACGAACGCTTCCGCTTTATCGCTATCGGTATATACGATTCGATTTTTTTTTCGGCACAATTAGATTCTGACGATAATATAACTAGCTCAAAATTTGTTTTTTCATGTACAGGGTGATTCATTTTCAGAGTCAGGGTGCCAGTTCTCGTGAACTATTTATCGTAGAGGCTTGCGGCAAAAAATTTTATTACTAAAACGGCCAAGGGAAAAACCTGGAAAATGTTTTCAGGTTTCTGAAATGGTCGCTAGGGGGCGTAAGAAGCAACACCAAGTAGAAAAATATGATTTTTATGGAATTTTGTCCAATGAAAATATATCGATGAACTCATTTTCGGATTTACTGACTATTTACGTACACTTTTTGTCCAAAACGTTTTTTTTTCTATCTATCATAATAAAGTGGTGGGGGAAGTTCAATTGTTTTATTAGACAAACGGAGATTTCTCCCGTTTCCCTTGACCGATTTAAACGAGCTTGGGCTCATATGAAAGAGCATGATCTGCACTTCAAAAAACTTTTTTGGTTTCGAATTTTCGCCGTCGCCGCTAGATGGCGTTAACTGAAATGGTAGCATGTTTTTGCGTTTTTTCCAAAAAAAATCAAAAGTAATGGTATATTCATTTTTATATATTTTAAAATCTTTATACATCTTTGTCTTATGGAATTTTTCCAAAATCCTGGAAGTGCTTAGAAATTTCTTCTGTGCCGAAAGTGACAAACACCAAAGAGTGCAGTGGATTCAGGCCAATCAATAAAGTGCCGGTATATGAAAAAGTTCTAGAAGTTACAGTTGAAGACCAGCTCCTTGATTTTTGTAATAGAAACAATATCTTAGTATCAAACCAGTCGGGCTTTCGACCGCGTCACTCGTGCGAGACAGTTATTGTGCATATTTGCGATGAGTTTGCCAGAGAAATCGATAAAGACAAGTTGGTGATAGCAGTCTTCCTGGACTTCAAACGCGCGTTCGAAACGATAGATACTAACATTCTTTTGTTGAAGCTGAAACATATGGGCCTGAGGAGCAGTGTTTTGAATTGGTTCAAATCATATGACATAACACAAATTGTTAAATATGGAAACTCTACTTCTCGCCCTATGTTAGTCAAAAATGGTGTACCCCAGGAAACAATATTGGGCCCTTTACTGTTCCTTATTTATATAAATGATCTAGTCAATGTCGTTAAAAAATCAAAAATTAAGCTGTTTGCCGATGACACCATGCTTTACGTAACGGGAACCAACATCGAGGAAATGCGAAGTGATATGAACTGTGATCTAGAATTAGTTTATGAATGACTTTGTAATAACAAATTAAGTATTAATGTCGAAAAGAGCAAATTCTGTATTTTTGGAAAGAAAAGTAGACTCAGTACCGTTGTTCCTAGAGGTATAAGTGTAAAAATAAATAGCAATGAGTTAGAATATAGCGATAATATTAAGTATTTGGGTGTAGTTCTCGACCCTCATCTTAGTTTTACCGCACATGCGGAGTACATCATGAGAAAGTTCTCTAAAAAAGTCGGCTTCATCTCAAGAGTAGGCAGACATTCATCTTTGCGAACCAAAATTTTATTGCACAATTCAATTGCTGCACCACACCTAGAATTTTGCAGTACTCTATTTTATAACATGCCAAAATATGTCATGAATAACTTCCAACGCATTCAAAATAGAGTCATGCGTACAATTTTAAGATGTAACCGATACACCCCAATTAGATTGATGTTGAGTGTATTAAACATGTGTTCCGTTAAACAAAAAATCGTGTATAATGTATTTGTATTTATTTTCAAAATAAAAAAAGGCATTTTGCCCAAATATGTGTGTGGTAGAGTAAACTTGTTTAGACAAATCCATAACTATAATACACGCAATAGAAATGACTTTATTTTAGTAGACAAAACAAACACCAATTTAATGTCAAATTCAGTGTTATGTAAAGGGCTCTTTAAATTCAAATGTTCACCTCGTAGTATCAAGACTATCACATTAGTCTTCCTAAATTTAAGAGTAGTCTCCGTCAGTATATTTTAGAACATGTTCAATAATTGTGAATGTTTATTTTATTTATTGATTTATTTTATCAGCATTCATTTTTGTTATGTAATACACCATTTATTAATGTAACCTGTATAGCATTTTTGCTAAATAAAGATATTATTAAAAGGGGATACATTTTCCTATAAAAAAAAAAACAAAAAAATGAATGATTTTTTTTGTTTTTTTTTATTTATTTTTTTTTTTGATTTTTTTAATAGGAAAATGTATCCCCTTTCAAAATATATAAAAATGAATATACCATTACATATGATTTTTTTGGGAAAAACTCAAAAACATGCTACCATTTCATGCTCTTTCATATGAGCCCAAGCTCGTTTAAATCGGTCAAGCGAAACGGGAGAAATCTCAGTTTGTTTAATAAAACAATTGAACTTCCCCCACCACTTTATTATGATAGATAGAAAAAAACGTTTTGGACAAAAAGTGTAGGTAAATAGTCAGTAAATCCGAAAATGAGCTCATCGATATATTTTCATTGGACAAAATTCCATAAAAATCATATTTTTCTACTTGGTGTTGGTTGTTACACCCACTATTGACCATTTCAGAAACTTGAAAATATTTTCCAGGTTTTTCTCTTGGCCGTTTTAGTAATATTTTTTTTTGCCGCAAGCCTCTACGATGAATAGTTTACGAGAACTGGCACCCTGACTCTGAAAATTAATCACCCTGTACACAGGATCACCTCCCGCGACGGTTATATCCACCATTTTTCATGATTTCTTTAAATTTTGCTAGTGTACTGAGATTGCACTTTACGAAAAATCTGCACTGAGGCAAAACTCATTGACCCAGTTCCCCAATCGAACATAAAAATCTACTCGATTTCCACTAATCGAACATAAATATTGCCCTAGTGTTGCACCCGAGGCTGCACCAGTGCTGCCCGATTTCACCAATCAAAGATGCTATAAGACTACATGCTTACATAATCATGTGCATCCAACCATGAAATATGCACTTGAGTGTGCAGAGATACTGTGGTAAGTCGAGCTGAGGTACGGGTTCAATGATCATCGATGTCTGTTACCATTTTATAATAAGACTATATTAGAATATTTTTTATGGAAGCAACTCTCCCAACTTTAGTATCTCAAGAAAAGCCTGTCAGGTGGCGCAAAGCTGCACTTTTATACAAAAATGAAAAAGCCCTCTGTTGATAGACGGCATTTCGTTCCTACCGAATACTACAGATTTCTTTTTCAAGGAGGCGTGGTATAACGTTGGAAAAGAAAGCCACAGAACAAAATGATGGTACGTTATTCTCGGATTCAAACCATCAAACTGGTAAGGGGTCGGCGCAAATTTTTCAGAATGATTTTTATGCTATGATGCTATTCTTCGGAATATTTCTTGGAATGCAATATGCTGGAAATCACAAAATATTATACCCTTTTATTTTTAATCGAAATCAAATCATTTCAGGTAGGTACTAGCGCCAGTTTTACATAACGTTTTTTCTTTGATTTAGCTACCTGATTGGAATAATATGTATATTTTTGTATGTATCGGGAACTATTGAACAAAATTATTTTAATACAATTATTATTACTTACACTATTTCCCAGATTTTGTTGGGAATTCCGCCACATCCCATCAAAAATTTCACACCAAATTACTTATCTGGAAATCTAATAAGATCTATTCAACAAGTAGTGATTGTTCACTTGGAAAATTGATCAATCCAGTGCTTATACAGGGTTTTTCTTTCAAAAGTAATAGTGATACGCTCATAAAAATTCCCACACAAAAGTTCTCGACCATGAACTACTTTTTTAAAATACTGGCTGTTTTTTATAACCTCATTGATTGAAGACATGAACAATTTACAGGGAACAATAGTTATAGTTGGGGATTTTAATTATGATTTTAATAAAGATTATTATCATGTAAGAAAATGTAAACAAATCATCGAAATGAATGGTCTTTATCAAATTGTGAAGCAAGACACGAGAGTAACTGCTAGGAGTAGTACACTTATAGATTACGTCATCACTGATGAAAAAACCCTAAATTGTGATGTTTTTCTGACTCCGAGAAGCCAATTCTTAACATTAACATAACATTATTTTTCTAGTATAAAGAAAACCACGAAAACAACAAAAACAATTGTATACAAAAAGTTGAATTATGACAGTGAAAAAATTAAGTCGGAACTTTTTAGACAAAACTGGAATAATAATGGAAATAACACTGATTTATTAGCAAATACTTTGATTTCTACCATTTCTGATTGTCTAGAAGAAATGACCACTACAACCGTTCGCGCTATCAATCCTAGATATGAAAAAAATAAATGGATCACGCCAGAGATATTGAATAAAATGAAGATATGAGATGCCAAGTATAGGACTGCAGTTTTACATCAAAACGACAATTTATGGTCTGAGTATAAAGCTACCAGAAACGAAGTAGTTTCTTTTATAAAGACTTCAAAGAATGAGTATCTTTATAACATACTTGACAATAACAAGAAAAATTCACAAAAATTATGGAAAAATTTTAAAACGATCATACATCAAAGAATCAACACTGTAAACTGCATAAATTCTATGGGAAAACTGGTCTATGAAAACTGTGACTTATCTGTTAGCTTTAACGATTTTTTTGTTAATAGTGTCAGTGAAATTGTCAGTAATATTGTCCCAGTGCATGATAATATGTATATTTTGAGCTTTATTAATACCAAAGAGATCATGTCCGAATTTGAACCAGTAGAAATGAATTATCTTGATACTATTTTGAAGCAAATGAGAAACACTGGAGGAGGAGAAAGTCAAATATCCACTATGATATTGAAAGATGTTTGTACTGTAATAGGAAACAGACTTTTAGATATTGTCAATAGCTCCCTATGTTACGGCATTTTTCCTACAGAATGGAAATGTTCATTGATCACTCCAATTCAAAAAGTTACCAACTCCGTGAAGATCGAGGACTTTCGACCTATCAACTCTATGCCACCATATGAAAAAGTTTTGGAAATTTCTGCCAAAGATCAGATTTTGAAATTTTGTGATACACAAAATATAATAAGCAGTTCTCAATCTGGTTTTAGGAATAATCATTCGTGTGAAACGGCCTTGTTGCAAATCACTAGTGATTGGATAAAAAACATCGACAGTGGCATGTACGTGTTGTCTATTTTTCTCGACTTCAAACGTGCATTCGAGACAATTGATAGAGAATTATTACTGAAGAAACTTCATGCATATGGACTGAGGGGTAACATCCATAAATGGTTCACATCCTATTTGACAAATTGAACTCAAAAGGTCAAATTTAATTACTCTATTTCAAGAAGTGTGAAGGTTGATGTTGGTGTTCCACAAGGCACGGTGCTGGGCCCGTTACCAGAGAACTAGTCGTTATCTAGTTCTCTGCCGTTACTGTTCCTATTGTATATCAATGATATTTATCATCATGTGAAGTATTCTACAATAAAACTATTTGCTGATGATACAATGCTGTATATATGTGGATATAATCTGGATAAGATGATGTCAGATGTAATGAAGGACCTTTCGAATATCAGGGAGTGGCTCTGTGACAACAGCATGGCGCTAAACATGAAAAAGTGCAAATTTGTAATCTTTGGTACTCCAAAAATGCTAGCAAAACTAGATGACAACATTCACATACACCTGGATAGTCAACCAATCGAGAGAGTGAAAGTAATCAAATATTTGGGTGTGATGTTGGATAAAAATCTCAAGTTTGATCAACATGCAATTTATGTTGCCGGGAAAATGGCTAGAAAAATATACTTTTTGCAACAAATTGGGAAAAACTTGACAATGCAAATAAAGTTATTATTATATAAATCAATAATCGCACCACATTTAGTGTATTGCTCTACAATATTTTTCAATTTGAATCAAGAACATGTAAACTTACTACACAAAATTCAAAACCGTGCTCTGCGTACTATTTTATGTTGTAACAAGTATTCACCAATCCAGTTAATGTTAGACACGTTAGAATTATTGAGTATAAGACAGTTGGTTATGTATAAGACATTTGTCTTCATATACAAAATGAAAAATAATTTGGTTCCGAATTATCTATGCGATGAACTGAGGCTTGTGAGTGATGTGCATGTCTATAACACCCGTAATGTAACAAATTTTCATGTGCCAACCAGTCGCTTAGTTGAAGACAAAAAACAGTCTATTCTATAAAGGACTCTCTGAATTTAATAAACTTCCAAATGAACTTGAAAACTGTGATACTCTATATAGCTTTAAGACATTCCTAAAATCATATGTGATCAACATGTAATTGTCTCTATACAGGCTGATTGTACTTTATATTAATTTTATCTTTTTCGCTTCAACTTTTAAATGTTTTAAAGAGTAAGTTTTTTGTTTTGTTTTTCTTTTACACTCATTTGTTTATTATGTAAGTAGTTTGGTAAGCCTTCATTCAGCCCATATTTATTTATTTACTTTTTGATTTGTGAATTGTATATAGCTCTGCTAAATAAATGATATTATTATTATTATTACTTCCGGTTATACCGGAAGCAGCTACCAACTTCCTTACTTTAAATGAGAACCCAAATTTTTTATTTCACATTTTTGGAAATTAAGGTCAGTTTACTGAATAATATATAATGGCCATATTTGACCATTTTGGCAATAGTTGCATTTCAAGAAAAAAATTGAGTTAACCTGGGTGCTTTGAGGCTCTGTATCTCAGAGACTATTAGACGTGAAAAAATAAATCTTGGGGTTACCTATAAAAAATGCTGGTTTTTCAAATGATCTTGATCATTTTTCACTAGAATGTCTTGGCAAATTATAAAAAACAAAAAACTTCAGTTTTTCCAAAAAAACTTGAGGTTATTCACATTTTCAAATTACTTTATTGAAAAAAATTTGAATAACATGATATCACTTTTAGCTGTAGGACAATGTAGTATCAACCGAAAGAAAATGTTATCTAGAGTTAATACCTGAAATGGAAAAACAGTGAGTCTTTTGTTTTTTTTTTATGTAGAGCACAATGTCATGTCTATCGAATGAAGAGTTTGTCTACAATAATCATCTGAATAAGAACAAGAAGTATTCCGTTTAAAAAACCGGAGTTTTTTCAAAACGACTCTTTTTTACTAATTTGTGGTATGTAGTGGATTATTGTGAAAAATGATATTGATCATTTAAATAACCAGCATTTTTTATAGGAAAATACTCTCAAAATTCATATTGTTATACGTCCAATAGTCTCCAAGATAGAAAGCGTCACCGTACACCACTTGACTGTATTTTTTTCTTAAAATGCAAATATTTCCAGATCGTTGAGATATGGCCATATAGATGTCATTTGATAAACTCATCTCAATATTCAAACAGAGATATAAATAACATTATACTCTATGTTAAATTAATAGTTTTCAAGTTATTTGCATTTTTCTCAATGTATTAATTTTAAAATTTAAATAGCTTGAAAACTATCAATTTGAGGTATGTGACAATGTAGTGTCAACCAAATAAAAATTTTGCCAAGAATCCGTATCTGAATTGAAAAATGGGGTATTCCATTTGAAAAACCCGAGTTTTTTTTGAAAAACTCGAGTTTTTTGAAAAAGTTTTTTATTTTTCTTAAATTGTCAAGACCCTGTAGATTCTTGTAAAAAATGATCAAGGTTATTTGGATGACCAGCATTTTCTATAGAAACCTCCAAAATTCCATTGTTTTACATCTAATAGTCTCTGAGATACAAAGCTTCAAAGTACCCCCCTTAACTGTAATTTTTTTAAAATTTTAAAATGCAAATATCTCCAAAATGGTCAAAGATGGCCATGGATATTATTGGATAAACTATCCTCGATTTTCCAAAAGGAATCGGAATGTGAAATAAAAAATGAGGGTTCCCATTTTAGATAAGGAAGTTAGTATCTACTTCTGGTATGACCGGAAGTGATATAACGCTAATCGTCCCTTTAGAAAAAAGACCCTGTATAGGTACTTGATCTTTATTTTTTACCAAAAATTATGAAATGGTGATGGGTTCTTTTGCAGGTAAAGAATGAAGATCATGTATACAGTACGTAACCGTAACCTGGAACCAATGGCATTATGTCACGGAGGCTTGGAAAACTTTTTTTATTATTAGTCTAAAGAAATTGAGTTATTCTTCATAAAACGTTTCACATGTTCATATCTGGAACACAGTCATGTGGTAAAATTTTTTTTAGTCGTATACGAGGTTTATTAGAAAATATGTATTTTGCACAAGAGTAAAAAACCTTTATTTTTGACATTATAAAAGGTTATTTCCAAAAAAAGTTGATCAAAACTGAGAACCACGTTTAAATACGCAATGCAATGGACAATTTGTATACATTTTCAAATTACTTGATATTTTATATACGTATTCTACCCAAAATTTGACGATTGTCAGCAAAAACAATTTTTAAAATAAACTCGCCAAGCGAGGTCATTTTTCGTAAGAAAATACGGTTTGTCAAGCTCGGTCGATTAATAAACTTTTTTTCAGGGTGACCCGGAAACAAATGTGTCACACTGTATGTTCATAAGAGCTTTTCTTTTCGTATTTGAGAAGGGAAACACCTACTGAAATTGTTCGCATTATTAATGGAAAAACCTTTACATAAAACTTAGGTCCATATAAAAAAAGTATTGATGGTTCTAGATAACCAAAACGTAGCAAATAAAATCAGACTACACAAGCATTTTTTTAAAAAAAGTTTTTTTGGGGAATTTTTCCAGTTTTTGAAAATGTTTATACAGGGTGTCTCTAAAAGGTCTGTACAAAATCCTACCACAGGTTGCTGAGCTCAAAATAAGCCGATTTAACGCAACTCACCTCACACCGAAATGGCACCATTTCCGAGATACGGGGTGATCAAGTTTAAAATTACCAATTGAATTTTGTCATTATTTTGGACAGTTCTTGACTATCGCTTTGAAAATTGGTATGCAAGAGTTTTGTCATGTGTGAAAATCGATCATGTAATCAAACTTGATCACCCCGTATCTCGGAAATGTTGACATTTCGGTCTGAGGTGAGTTGTGTTGAATCGGCTCATTTTGACATCAGCAACATGTGGTAGGATTTTGTACAGACCTTTTAGAGACACCCTGTATAATAATTATGATTATCAATTAATATCATTCTACTTATTTACAGATATCACAAAAAATATAGGGGATGAAATCGCAAACTAGAAACAGAATTGTCTAATTGATCTCATATCTTAACAACAAAAATACGCTGTCAATAAGTTCATGAGAAAGAGAGATACATAAACAGCTAGAAGTTGAGTTGGTGATGGTGATTTTCCTTAGGTATTTCCAAACTACATGAATTTTGTTGAAAATGATGATTATCGATGTTTAAAAGTTTGTAATATCTTTGAAGATAATGGATAGAAAACTTCAGAAAAAAAAACTATACCTACATTATGACATATAGTTTTTGAGAAAGTGAAAGAAAGCAGAAGCTCTAGTCTTTTTCAACAGCCTTTCCATTGTGTTTGAATAAACAGTTTTTTTCATTGTTGCATGTTTTTCCAAAATAAATTGGTTGAGAGCAAGAACGCAACACATGTTTTATTTCCGAAATGTTTTAAGAAAATCACCCCCGAGAAAATCATGATATTATTATCACTCTCAACATTTCCTTGTATGACAAAAATATCTTGTCCTCCTATATGAGTTAAGTGTAAAATATAGAGTATAGCGGCACGGACCTTGGTTCTCTTCTCAAAAATCTATCTGAACTCAACGACAAAAATCAGAAGGGGAATCAACAAATCAACGAATATACTTTCTACACCTCACCCTGTTAACTAAATATTTCTTGTACAAATATTCTTTGAGGTACCTTAAGCATTTTACAAGAAACATTATAAAATGTATATAAACAACAGGTGGCTAAACCCGGGAAAAGCCAACGGGCTAGACGTTTTCTCGAATGGCGCTACTTTTATTGGTGAATGGGTCATAAATCACCCACAAAGAACTATTTTTAAGTTCGTTGAATTATTAATTTTCGCCACACTTCTGGCTGATTACAATTTCAAGAAATCTAAAACAATATACCCTGTAGCATTAAATTCTGGGAAATATGCATTTTGTTAATATTTCTGGAAATTTCAGAAATACATGGAGACATTGAGACTAAATGTTACAGCACTTACAACAAAAATATCGAATTTAAATAAATATTCATTGAATTGTTAGGAACAGATTGTAGAATTTGACAAATAATGCCAGCCTTTTGCATTGAATGTAGGTATGTAATTCCATGAACCAAACATCAAATCCACATGCTTAGCAAAACTTGATTTTGAGTGAAAAAATCATTATTATACAGGCTGTCACAAAAAGAATGGGACGGACACGCGGTAACAGCAGATTCCTCACACAAAAATATTTTGATCGCACCCAACTTATCTATCCCGAAAGTTGAATTTTCATTTTTGATTTATTTGAATAACTTATCAAGTAATATTGATGAAATTTGATATATGGGGGTTGATTGATATAGGTACAAAATTCAAATCTGAGCACGGAACTGCTCTTATTTGTAAGAGGCGCCACTTACATACCCTTTCACTCATTCAAATAATCATAACTTTGTTGTACGCACCCGTTTATTTCTTAAAAATTGAAAAACTGATTTCTCCATCACATTTATATGAAAAAGGTATACTTTGTAGAAGTGGCTACGAGCAACCTTTTTCAAGATATTTGAACTTGAAGTAATCAATGCAATGTGGCTTTAAATGGAAAACTTTGAAAATAAACATAGGGGGCTTTGAAAATAGTGTTATCCTGGTGATTTTGACATTAGCTTGATAGCTCGTTTTTTTTTTATTAAAAAAATGTAATCTAATTTTATATTTTTTAACGAAAAAAAATGAAATTTGTTTAAAAAATGTTTTCCATTTTTTCTAGTTTTTTTTCAAAGAAACATCGAACATCAATACACTTATTGTCATAATAACCTTGACAACGGCATTTTCGATGCCTCCTGTGTTCCAATTTTACATTCGAAGCCACAGTGCATGGTACAGTGCAAATATCTTGAAAATGGCTACTCCACTTTTACAAAGTTTTACGTGAAAATGACGGAAAAAAACATTTTTTCAACAAAAAAAAAATGTTAGCGCCTCTTACATGTGAAAGCCACACCCAGGCCAGATGAATTTTGCATGCCCCATATACCAAATTTCATCAAAATAACTTGATTATTTCAAAAGTTATTCAAATAAATCTAAAATTAAAATTCAACCTTGACTGTTCATATCAACTTTCCGGCTGATAGACAAGTTCGGAGGTTATAAAACGCTAATTGCTGACAAAAATCATTACGAACAGGACAAAAACCAGAAATTAATTGATGATCATCAATTTCATAACAAAGGTACTTGCAAAATCAAAGAAGGTGGATTTGTCTGAAAATTGAGACTGCTTAAGCTTCTAATTCTAAACAACTTCTCTCAATAAATTGATTTGGTTCATTCTCTCAACATCTTAGTTTAAGACCAAACAAAAGCTATTCCCAGAATATCAAAATCTTACTCGGATCATTAATACCTTACCAAAACCCAATCCGTGGACAAACTGTATATTATAATTAAAAAATATTTTATAAGTATATTCTACTTTATTTGTTAGCAAAACTCTCCACGTGATTTTGTTAAATCGGGCATGATAATATTAAAGTCTAATTTATCGAAGTATAATTACATAACATAAGAGAAGAAAAACTATAGACAAAACTTGGAACTTGGTCATCAAATATTATTATTTTGAAGTCTAAAACAACCCTCTTGATGGGCATTGGAGGGATATAAATGAACCATTTCATCATTCTTATCATCAAATTATTGAATATCATTAAAAATTATGTACTCGGAAAACGAAAAGAATATACGAAACTTTCGTATCATTTATACTCCGCGTTACACATAATAATAATATGATATTGTAATAACAAACACATCCTTAGATTGATATTGTTGTTAATTAATCGAACCATAGTTCACGTGGTTAGTAGCCGCTTCAGAAAAAAACTATATTCAGGTGGAATCAATTTACCACCTTGCTCTCGAAAGAAATAGTCAATTTTAGTTAAGAAATTTTGTTGCAAACATTTTGCAAGAAAAACATTATTTATGGTAATTCTCAATCATTGTAAAATTTTTAATCTTTTTTTTTAAATTCCCCATTTCCATTCCGATAGTATGATGGTCACTGATTGGGAATACAGATCGTAAGAGTGCCGTGAGATAGGCAAGAATTTTAAGAAAGATAGTGCAAAATTTCAAAGTCATATACCCACCTAAAGTGGGTGTTTTAAAATGTTTGTAGATAAAAATCCCTTCCATTATCGGTTACTATGAACAATAACAACAATCTACCAGAGTTTAAACAAAATCGGTGACGTGAATTGTTCTCACCTGGCACACTACTTGAGAATTTTTTTTTTTTTTTTTGGTAAGGTGGGGAAATGCTTTTTACGCACAACGGGTGTGTGGGACTCGCAACCCTATCCGGAGGATTGGCCATACCCACTAAAACCCCACCATTCTACGGAACCAAGTCCTTATGTCCGCGGAAAGTTTACGGGCTTTTACAGCCTATTTAACCTTTATCTTCACTCACTGACCCCTTGATTTGCCTATTTGGCAGCGCCTTTCTTGGCTCATGTTGTTGCTAGTTTGTGTTGTCGTTTCAAATAGTTTATGATGTACACTGATGAAGATCATCTTCTGGATGAGCGGCACCTTCCAAGAGATGAACACAGCTACTGCTACCTGCTACCTGCAAACACAGCTTCCTGCGGCAAACACAGTTTAGGAACGATTCATTACCTGTATGTTTCTTTTTTGTTTTTCTTTATTTTACTATTATTATTATTATTTTTTTTTTTTAGTCATGGTGGATTAAGAATAGGTTTTTAGGCCTCGAGTGTTTCAGTAAGGTGTTCCTATCATAGTTGCTTAAGTCCTTGATTTCTTTGTCTTCATGAAACTCCAGTTTCTGGTAGAACTTGGCCGCCTTGTTTTTCAGAAAATCCTTGATGTTTATCCAGTTCAAGTCCCTATGGATATCTACAGTCCTAATAAACCATTGGGCCTTAGACGCTTTTCTCAGTATTCTGTTTTCGCATGAGACAATTTTTTTCAGATTACTTTGCTTCGTGTTTCCCCAGGCGGTGGATCCATATGTCAGTTGGGATCTGATGACTGACTTGATCAATAGTTTTTTTGACTTTATTGTGGCTTTACTTCTATGTCCCAGTATTGGGTAGAGTAATTGTGAAGTTTTATTGGCCTTTTTCACGGATAACTGGATGTTTTTTCTCCATGTTAGTTTTGTGTCCATTTGTAGTCCAAGGTATTTGATGTCTTTTTGCCATTCAAGTCTGTTATTGTTTAAGGTAATAACTTCTTTAGGGATCAATTTCCTCCTCTGAAAGAGTATGGCTTGTGATTTATTTGAATTAATGCGAATTTTATTGTCAATACACCAAGTTTCCAATTCCCTAGCATGGTTTTGTATTCTTCTTGTCACTAGGTTTACGTCACGGCTTTGAGACAAAATCGCTGTATCGTCAGCGAAGAGGGCTGTCTTAACAAGTGTAGTTTCGGGAATATCGCTGATGAATATTGAGTACAGAGTTGGTCCGAGGACTGAACCCTGTGGTACACCTGACATTATCTTCTTTGTGGTGGAGTTAGTGTCCTTGATGCGAACATGAAAACTTCTTTCTTTCAAATAGCTTCTTATTAGTTTGATGGTTTTGATATGGAAGCCCATCTTGACCATTTTGACAATTAATCCATCGTGCCAAAGTTTGTCAAATGCTCTCTCTATATCAATAAAGAGTGCACCAGTAACATCCTTGTGATTGAAGCCATCGATGATGAATTCGGAGATAAGATAGGCTTGTTGTTCGGCCGATCTACTGGCTCTGAAACCGTATTGAAAGTCTGGAATAATTTTGTTGTTGTCGGTAAAGTCGATTAGCCTTTTTTTAATAACCTTTTCAACTACTTTGCTGGTGGCACTTAGTAGAGCAATTGGTCTGTAGTTGATTGGCATCTTTTTTGATTTTCCTGGCTTATCAAGCATGATGATTTCGGATTCTTTCCATAGAGAAGGGAAGTAGTCATATTTCATAACGGCGTTTGCGATGTTGGTCAACGCCACTTTTCCCCTGGGAGGTAGTTCTTTGAGCATTTTATTGTTTATTTTGTCTGAGCCTGGTGATTTTCTTGTTTTAAGATGTTTTATTATGCTTTTAATTTCGTCCACAGTGACAAAGTCTTTGATGCATGGATCCGTGGTGATAGTGTCCACTTCCGCTGCCCCATTTGTTATGTTGATGACATGTTCTTCGTTTTCGTCCTCATGGATGTTATTTTGGAACACTTCTTCCAATGTTGACGCGAATGCTTCCGCCTTTTCAGCGTTGGAGTAGGCGGTTCCATCTGGTCCTTGAAGGGGAGGGATATTGTTGACAGGACGTCTCAGACATTTCTGAAGCTTCCAGAGTTGGACGTGGTTGTTTTCATCTAGACGCTCCATCTTTTCTACCCATTGAGCCTGCTTGAAGCGAAGAATAATTTTTTTCATTTGAGCTGTATGATGGTCTAGCTCTCTTCTTGAAGTTGGATCCTTATTGGTTGCATAACGCCGCCTGAGCTTCCTGTTATTTCTTATAACCTCTTGGATGTTTTGAGGCAGGCTATTAATTCCTCCAATAGTAATGGGTATTTTTGTGGTGTTATCATCGTAGGCCTTCTGAATAACTGAATTAAATTGCTTTGCAGCATTCTCAATATCTTGGTGGTTCCTTATTTTGGGCAAGGGAAAGGTGAGTTTTAAATTCTTTTTAAATTGGGTCCAGTTAGTACGGTTTTTTGTCATGATTTGTTTTGAATGGAAATTTGCCAGATTTAATGCTATGGGATTGTGGTCAGAAGTACCAAAATCCAAAGTATGCACATCCATTATTCCTTCGATATTTTTATAGATTGCAAAGTCTAGGATTTGTGGAAGACCCCTTCCTGATGGAAGAAAAGTTGGGTGGTCAGGATACAACAAACCAACATTGAGCTTATGGATTACTTTATTCAGTTTATCACCATTCCTGTCGTCATAGGTGCAATTCCAGTTCTTCGATTTTGCATTAAAATCGCCTATTACGATGGTTTGGACGTACTACTTGAGAATACTCTCCCATACAAATCCAAAAGCTATAATTTACATCTTCAAAAGCAGCTTAAAAACAAAATCACCATCTGTTGGTACTTGAATGTTGTACTTTTGCTCTGGGTGACCAGAGCCCTCTGCTGACAGTCTAGCTCGATTTGGAAATGTTTGAGGACGGGAGAATTCTCAGCATGGGAAATATCTTAATAAATTCTTATTATAAAATGCTGTTACTAAAAATTTCCTCGTTTTGTTCAATGAAGGAAGCTTTAATAGATTTGCGATTTCTCCAGTGTTGCTCCTTTGCAGAACTTCTGCTTTCGACCACTTCATTCGATGTTGATGTGACCAAGTGTGATATGCTATTTCCGATCTTGTGATGCTGGTTCTGTGTTCTTGAAGCCTCAATGAACCGTTAATGAACACTTGGTTTCACTCATCTATCGGATTCACTACGATAATTGCAAGAGACTTGATTAAAGCAATCTATTTGTTTTTCAGTTTCGTTTGTTATCAGATTTGAATGCGTATACGTAAAGTTGTTCGCAAGCCCTAATAATCTTCTCCCACTCAATATCCTTTTGTTGTTGCCTGTGCGTTTGACGAGTACAGGGAGATTCACTTTATTTTGACCCCCCCTCTAACTCATTCTATACAAAGTGTACAGAAAAAAGTTAAAGACAAAAGTTGTTAAGTTTATACTAAATTTTGTTAATTTAGCAAAATCATTTATACAGGGTCTCCCCAAAGCTGTCCGCAGCACCCAACTTTAAAATTTGCCTAAATGGGATACCCTGTATTTTATTTCATTTTTAAATTCTACGTTAAATTCTAAGTCAAATGTGTATGAGGTATATTCATTTAATCTCTTATGGCTTTCGAGATAAAGGCTGTTAAATTTTGTGGAAAATTTAATATTCTAAAAAATTGAACAATTTTGCAAGTCAGCATTTCACTTCTTCCAGTATGACTTTTATACCCACAACAACAACATGTTATCATGTACAGGTATAAAATCAATAATTTTATGTACGTGGTGAAATGCGGATTTACAAAACTATTTATTTAAAAAAAAAATACAAATTTTTCAGTAAGTTTGGAATTAGGGTTTGACTTGATTTGGAGTAAGTTTTTTATTTCTCATTTCACGTTAAAAGACCAAAAAAAGGACTGAGGATGCTCTTGTAGTTGTATATTTGAATCTTACATCAAGCTTTTGTTCATATTTTTTATTTTTGAGCTTCATCAGGAAATCTATATAAAAAACAACAATCAAACTACGAGTTGGCAAAAATGCCCAGGAAAAATTCACAGATTAGTCTACCTACAACCAACTCCACACAAGGATTAGGTCATGGTGTGGTGTAACCACGGGCTGTACTCTTACCCGTGAAATTATGGACCCAAATTCGTCGTGCCCCTCTCCGCAAGGTGTCGCATTTGCTACGAGAAAGACAGATGACGTTTCCGTCTTTTGGAATGAAGCTAATTTATTTGTTTACCTGTCAACCTGTCTTTGGGATTTTTGATGCTGATTGTTATTATAATATTAGTCTATGTTGTTATTGTTGTGTTGTTAGATTGTGGAGTGTTCTTTTGATTTCGTGCTTTTCTTTGTGATTTTTGATTGGGCTTTCGTATAATAACAAGACATTATGTCATTGGACTTTTGTTGTGATAAATTTGCAGTTGCTATAAAGGTAAGTAATTCAGTTGTTTAAGTGATTTTGGTTATTAGTTATTCTAATTATTCGTGATTTTGGTTGTATTTCAGACTATTGTTAGAGTAATGTATTGTGCATTATTCCACACAATTATACCCACATCTACAAAAATGATTTTAAACACGAAAATACTTTATGTAGGTAGTTTCATTTTGGTTGGATTTTTGAATTTCATAAAGCCCCAAAATGATGTGATCAGTGATAGTGGTTACCATGAATTGGAAATGCAACAAAATTACATTTAGAAGTCTTCTTATGGACATGAACAGACGAAATTTATCTGTGCAACTTTTGATAAATATGAGCAAAATGGCTAGCACTATTCGAAAGTAGGGCAAAATGTATGCAGTTATAGTATAGTATGTATAGTTTATATTATGTAAATAGAGAATTTCTGTTCAAAATACAAAAATACAAAAAGCCTATAATGAAATATCTTATGAGAGCAGACCTTCACAAAAAACGCACTCTATTTAATTTGATGGATGTTTTGAAAAGAAATGTAAAACTTGTGAATTGTAAACATAATACATTAATAAGTGATACCATCGAGGATACCATCTTCAACTACTTGATGAAAATTTATTCTTTTCATATAATAAAACAGGTGAACAATATCATCAAAGGCAAAAACCTGAGGCCTGTCCCTCCAAATTCCTCAAACTATTTTGAAAATGCTTAAAACATGTATGTGCAGCATTCCAATTTCAAAAAACTAAATAAACGTTAAGAAAACTGAATTCCGCCTTTTGAATTCTCTATCCAGATTCTTCCAACTTTTCAGAATTCTAAAATATTTTGAACAAGATAACAATACATTCTTCATTTGCAAATGATCTGGTTATGTTCACTAACAGAGGTAATTGTGCAGGGTCATTCGTTATATTTCCCATTCCTATCGCCGTTACTTCATGACTTATAGAAAATTGTTTTATGCAAAAGTTATATGTATTTGGTTAAAATTTATAATCCTGTGTTGAAAAAAAAAACGAATATTGGAAACGTCATAAATTTGAAAATATTTTTTTCAAATGGAGAAATATATTCTTGTCTGAAACGAAAGATCAAAAATACGGAAAATACCATATAAGTTCATGTTTGGTTCAGCCATTTTGCGCTATTCCAGTTTGGAGTTTCATTTTCTATCATTCAAAATATCTATTGTTTTAGACAAAAATACTAGAGACATTCGACTTGATTAAAAAATATGTTTTCAAAATTTTGACATTTCCAATATTCTTTTGTATTTTTTTTGACACCGAATTATAAAAATTTGACTCAAAACATACAATTTTTGTATCAGTCACTTTTTTAAAACTCTTGAAATATCGGCTATAGGGAAGGGAAGTAGTTATAACTTATGACCCTATACATGTAGTCAGATCAAATGCAAATATGTTATACCGTATCATGAGAAACAGAAAATTATAACGTTAACGTAAATAAAAATAACGGAAACGATATATCCCTTGATGCAAAAACTCCTTCTACTTAGCCCCTGACCGCATAGAGGGCGCAAATTTGTTTCCAAAAAAACCCGAGAGCTCCCAATCTACTGGGTATATAATATTAGTCTATAGGCGTAACAGAAGAAAAAATATGCGATAAACGTTACATTCTATTGGGCTAGCATGACCACGCAGAAAATTGACACAGTTTGAGCCATATCCTCAGTTCTATGACACACGTCATTTACATCGTTTTCCTAAATTGGCTTAACTGACAGCATGACGTCAACATGTTACTTGTTACATTTTTATAGAATAACATTACATTGGTAATTGCACTAACCACTGACATATTATGCAAGACATGATGTGTTCTTGGTGGTAATTTGAAGTTGAGAAAAGCAAGAGAATTGACATTAAGAGTATCAACATTATTAATCATGATTATATAATTTAATAAGGCAAAAGTTCAAGTAAAGGGTAAATTATACAGGAGGCTTCCTTCTAATATACCAATCAACTGTTTTTACTCTTTTTGTATAATTTTGTGTTAAAAGAAACGTATGAATTGAGCTGAGGCTATCAACATTTTTTTTGTGGTTCATATACAGTTCCTGCAGTTGCTGATGTAACACATTTTAACAAATCTTCTCTTGAAGTGGTTTTTTTCTGTAGTCAACACTACAGCGTCTTTGTAATCCACTATGTGATCATGTTGGTTAACGTGTGCTCTGAGGCTAGTCACAGTTGGTTTAAGTCTACTGTCACTTTTGTGTAGAGCTAATCGTTTGGACCTATGTATATGTGATCACATTCGCATCAAATGCCGTAGACCACATCAGACTTATTAAGGGTAAGTGTACGATCCTTTAAATTGGAGTAAAATTGGTCAACTTTTTATACTGTGCAATGTTGATATTTGAATCTTTGAACAAACTGATCAGAGAATTGAATATACTGTATTTTTTAAAATATCACGTCTTCATCAAAATCAACATTTTGTCTGAAATTGTTAGCTCGTTGATTATAACTACGTTAAGTTTTTCTGATGATTGGTTTGGAATAATTATTTTTGATCAATTTCCTCTAAGATCTCAACGTTCTTATCTACAAATGTAGGGTGACAAATTTTTGTTACTCTATTTTTTGTAGCCAGAATGGTATCAAGTAATAGTTTTATTGGACGATAAGACTGGAACGGGATATATCTTCCTGAGCTGGACTTTTTTCTATACCAATCCAACATGACTACATTCCGATCCGGTGACCTAATGTAGTATGGTCAAGAACAAGACTAGTCTTGAGGTCTCGCGAAGCCATAGTCTACATGAAAAATGTATTTTCCATTAATTAATTGATGATCTTCGCTATTTTCATGACCAATCGATTTTAAAATTCCGGTTCATGTTTGCCGTCTCTGTCTCTGTGTCCTTCAAAGCAGAAAACAACACCTTTTGGATATTTAGGTAGACAGGAAGGATGTAACAGAATTTCAAAATCGATCAATCAAGAAAAGGGTGTGGAATTTCGAAGTTGATAACGGATGACACGAGCTTCTACGTGGAAGTATCCAAGTCCTATCATATGATGGCTCAATCTCGAAAAACAGCAAAAGGAAAAGATTGTGACTACAATTTTTCCGCCTATTTCACACAATCCTTATCAAAACTTTGAAATCATTCCAAGCACTGTTTTTCAATCGGACATAATATGTTTGGTGAATGTGTCAATGTTCATCGTTTTATGTTATAGTATGTCGTTTGGGACCAACCTGCCATTAAAAAATATTTTAGAAGCTATGAAGCTATGAAGTTCAAAAACAATCTATCAAATATTATAAGAAAATAAAGGACTAGTCTCTCAAGCCAGTCACCCATGTGAGCTATTTACTTGTAGATAAATACTATAGAAATAGATACAAAAATGAAATAGAAAAAACTCGATGAATCACTACTCAGGCCACACAATGACTAGTACTACCTTACAATGGCTTTCTAGGAAAAGTTGTTGTCCTCAAAATAGCTGAGAACATAATAGAACTAATTGTGAAAATATAAACATTGCAAACGTCTAAATCATATGATATGCATTAACAATCTGCTACTCATTCATCATAACAAAAAATATACAGTCCGTTTCACGAGGGTTCATACTCACGTCATCGATGACGTCATTACTTGGAAAAAAACGTACAGTCCGTTTCACGAGGGTTCATACTCACGTCATAGATGACGTCATTACTTGAAAAAAAACGTATGTCGTAGCTAATTCATATAGTTTCAAGAGCGTTCAAATTTTGTATTGAAGCCGAACAAGTATGTTCCAAAACGCTCTCCAGAACACGTTCAGATTTGTTTTCCATTTAGATTTTGGATTCAGGCTGAGCATCCATTGGAAGCGTAGTCGCATGTATATCCGCCATCCGGATGCGAGCGATCGTTAGACTAGGCAGCTTACAGCGTGCACTGCTTGTGACTCTACCATTAGACTCAACGCTATTCCAGTTCGCTTCTGTTTGTGCATTAAGAAAATCATGTAGAATGAAATTCCAAGATATGTAGTTTTTGAAAAATCCTCACATGGAGGGATTGCAAGCTCGAGAGAGTGAAAAAATACATTGATCCATACATTCGTCCAGTAGAAATATCATTATTGGAAAAAAAAATTGCTGAGGAGCTGATCTTTTTGGGGGATACATTCGCCACAATTGTGTGTTTTTGCAAAGGGTTTTTTTCTATTTATAATAGTTCACAAAACGGACTTCTCTTAGTATACTAATAAGCAATCGTTGCTATATAGACACGTTTGAATAAAAAACTAAGAAAGCACCATTATCGCAAAAACCCACAATACTCGAGTTTCATTCTTATCAGTAGACGTCCCCCCATCACTGGATGAACATCAACCCACGAGAAATCAGCTAGTCAGCATTTTTTGTATGAATTATTAGGTAAACGAAATTTAATACATCAGTTTGTTGGCCAAAAGTAGATTAACAGCCTAAAACTTGATAACACTTTGATCCTGCAACAGTTATCAAAGATGTAATGGTGCATTAAAGAACTTGAATCCATTTGTCAGTTCACTAAACCAGCGATTCTTTTCGATTTTCATAGGGTACACAAATTTTCCCTTTCGGATGGTGCTAACCAATTTTTCCAGAACTTACTCATTTTTTTTGTAACGTGAACAAAGAGACCTAAACAATATTTTGAATAAAATCGCCATGACCGATCAAATGACAGATTGTTTGAACCATTTTAATGCACCAATAATTTTTTGATAACTGAAGCAGGATGACTTTGTAAAGCTTATTAGCTTAATAAACGATTATCATATTATATTATATTATAATAACAAAGTTTTATCAAATTTTAGGCATGTGCTGTTTATCCGACCGTGAGTGTATATTTTGATTCTACCAGAGTGTATGTATTTTTCCAAGTTTTATGATAGTGTCAAAAAGAACAAAGCATCAGACTATTGTGTTTTTTGAAAATGCGGAGTAAAGGATTTTCCTTGTAGTTTGCAAACCACCTCAATAGCCGTTATTTTAAGTTATAAAAAAATGATAAATTATCAATAATTTTTTTATACCTAACTCATGAAATAACGGCCATTTGAGGGGGAGTGAAAAATGGAAACATTTTTCAGATCAGTTATCAACTGCAAGACATCACTTCCTGCCCAATCATAAGGTGATAAATAAGTCACATTCCTTTTACTATAGGAGAAGAAAATAATAATGTAATTTTATTACAAACAAGTACCAGCGGAACATAGATAAGGAGACTGAAATCATGAACACGAACTGAATATAAACTAAAATAATGTCAAATTCTGCCTGCCCAAAATATTCATTCAATAACAAGACTAGCCCTTTTTTTCTTTTCTCAACAACGCATGACTGCTCCAATAATCCATCTATCTTTCTGATCTCTGGACTGCAATTGACGTGGATGCCTTGAAGTCCTCATCAATTCTGATTCCATGAGATCTGATCTTTTAAGAGTTGTAATTTCAATTCAAAGGGCATCAGATACTCTCTACAAAAGTTCAGGAGATGGAATAGGAAATGAATATAGGTACAAAGAACTAGTTTTATGAAATAACTCACCTCCAAAACTGCCTCAAGTGTTAAAAAAGGTTTTTCAGCATCTCCATCCTTTGTTAAGTAGACCACAAGTTTTTTATCGTATTTTGTTCACATTCTGAATACCGACAAGGTATTTTATACAACAAAACTACTGTGACATTGGAGAAGTTAACTGACTTGTGTTTTGACAACAACATTGTTTTGATTAATTACTTGATCACATAACCAAATTTTAGGTTATTATTATTCAGAGATGATAGAAATCAGCTGTTGCTCGGCGGCCATTTTGGATTCTAGAAACGACCGATGTTTATTACGTCATTAATTCTGTTTCAGTCTGTTTTTAAACCTCTCCATGAGTTAGAAAAGGAGAGACAATCAATGACGTGAGTACAAACCCTCGTGAAACGGACTATATCTCGTAGCTAATACGCTAGGTTTCTGTGACGTCATGACGTCAGCTGTCAGACGGAAATATCCAAACAAGCTATTTTTTATTACCTCAATAGCTGACTTTTCACTCGGCTAATCATATACGCACTAACGGGACACACGATATATGTAATACACCCAAAAATATAGTCCAAAGAAGTCCAAATTAAACACAAACACGGATTTAAAACTCACAGAATACAAAACCACAAGTCACAAAAGCTTGTTTGGATACCAAATTCGGCCACGACCAATCATATGGTGCCTGTGACGTTTTCAAAAACGTCGCGTATTCATATAGATTCAAGAGCGTTCAAATTTTGTATTGAAGCCGAACAAGTATGTTCCAAAACGCTTTCCAGAACACGTTCAGAATTGTTTTCTATTTGGATTTTGGATTCAGGCTGAGAATCCATTGGAAGCGTAGTCGCATGTTTATCCGCCATCCGGATGCGAGTGATCGTTAGACTAGACAACTTATAGCGTGCACTGCTTCTGACTATACCATAAGACTTCACGCTATTCCAGTTCGCTTCTGTTTGTGCATTGAGTAAATCATGTAGAATGAGTGGAAATAACCGCACATCAAGACAGGGTATCTGAGGTAAAGAACCAGATAGATAAGGCCTCTAGAATAGTTGGATGCTTGAAAGACAGTATATGGAAAAACCAGTCACTGAAAATAGAAGCAAAGAAAAGAATATATAAATCATGCGTGAGACAAATGATCACATATACAGCAGAAACCAGGGCAGACACCAGCAAAATCAAGAGCATAACCCGAACGGCAGAGATGAGAACGCTCCGAAGAATCACGGAAAACACGCCACGTGACAGAATACCCAACCAACAGATAAGACGAAGGTGCGACATACAGGACATTGTGAGATGGACGAGAAAGAGACGGCGAGAATGGAGCAAACACATCGACAGAATGGAAGACAACAGAATTGCTAAAATTGCGAGAGACCGAAAGCCACTCTCTAGGAGACCGCCAGGCAGACCACCAAAGAGGTGGAGGGACAGCTGAGTATCGACGTCCCAAGGGAATCTTTAAGGCTGGAAAAACAGGATGGAAGTCTATTTCAAGAAGAAGAAGAAGAAGAAGAAGTAGAAGAAGAAGAAGAAGAAGAAGAAGTAGAAGAAGAAGAAGAAGAAGAAGAAGATGTAGAATGGAATTGCAAGATATGTACAAATATGAAAAATTCTCACATGAAGGGTTTGCAAGCTCGAGAGAGTGAAAAAATACATTTAGTCCAGTACAGATAATATCGTTTAAAAAAAAGAAAAATGCTGAGAAACTGATCCTTTTGGGGTTAATCGGTTAATCGGGAAAGGCTCATTGATTGTGAAACCGAAGAGATCACAATCGCCAGAAGTGTGGTTTTTTGCAAACGGTTGTTTTCTATTTTTAATAGTTTACAAAACGGTCTTCTCTTAGTATACTAATGGATGAGCAATCTGTATAAAGACGTTTAGAAAAAAACTAAGAAAGCACCCCTATTGCAAAAAAACCCACAATTGTCATCTCTCCGGTTTTATTCTCATCAGTGAACCCCTCCATCAACGTAATTTAATACACCACTTTGGTGGCCAAAAGTAGATTGACAGCCTAAAATTTGATAAAACTCTGATCCTGCAACAGTTATCAAAGATGTAATGGTGAATTAGAGAACTTAAATCCAATTGTCAGTTCAACAAACCAGCGATTTTTTTTCAATTTTCATACACAAATAGGTAGGTACACAATTTCACTTTTTCGGATGTTGCTAGCCAATTTTTCCAAAACTTACACAGAAAAAAATAATTCAATTTTTTTTTAACATGAAAAGAGGGCCCTGAACGATATTTTGAATAAAATTGCCATGACCCATCAACTGCCACGATTGATTGAACTATTTTAATGCACCAATAATTCTTTGATAACTGATGCAGGATGCCTATGTAGAGCTTGTAAGCTTGATAAACGATTATAATAATACTAATAATAATAATAATAAAATAATAATAATAATAATAATAATAATAATAATAATAATAATAATAATAATAATAATAATAATAATAATAAAAGAACGACCTCGTAAACAACATCAGCTGTCAACCAAATGGATCGAACTCGGACACCTGTATGGTGAAACAGAACGATTCATGTTCTCTATACAGGACCAGGCTGTACCGACAAGAAATTACCAAAAATATATCACAAAAACTAACATACAAAATGATAACTGTAGAATGTGTAAATCAATGCCCAAAACGATACAACACATAACATCAGGATGTCCTAGCTTAGCACAGATAGAATACCTAAACAGGCACAATCTGACAGCAAAGATCCTCCATAAATACCTACTCCACAAACATAACATAAAAACAATAGAAGAGCCGTACTACAAATACACACCAGACCAAGTCAACGAGAACCAAAATTATGAAATATACTGGGACCGAGGAATCATAACTGATAAAACAACTATAAACAATAGACCAGACATAACACTAATAGACAAAATCAACAAAATCACAACGTTAATAGATATTGCACATCCTCTGGATCACAACATACAGAAGACAATAACAGAGAAAATACGAAAATACACGGACCTAGCTGAGAAAATAAAATCAATGTGGAGTCCTCATTCTCCCCGTAGTCATCTCAGTCACTGGCCTCATACCACCGGAGTTACCCGTAGGATTCAAGAAACACAATATATCACTACAACTAATAACGGACATGCAAAAATCAGTGATCCTAGAAACATGTCGGATAGTAAGGAAACAAGGTGTAAGTTTTGCGATAGCCCTCATTACCTTTTACCACATGGAAAATGTGAGACTAACCAATGAGAACAATAATAATAATAATAATAATAATCTTTATTCCAAATCATAAAAATACATTATAATATGGAAGTTTTATCAAATTTTGGGCATGTGCTGTTTATCTGACCGTGAGTGTATATTTTGATTCTAAAGTGTATGTATTTTCCCAAGTTTTATGATGTGTCAAAGAGATCAAAATATCAAACTATTGTTTTTTTTGAGAGTGCGGTGTACAGGATTGTCCTTGTAATTGCCAACCACCTAAATAGACGTTATTTCAAGTTATACAAAAATTATAAATTATTAATAACTTTTTTATAACTTGAATAATGAAATAACGACCATTTTAGGTTGTCGACAAATTATAAGGAAACATTTTGTAGATCAGTTATCAACTGCAAAACATCACCTCCTGCTCAATCATATGGTGATCAAGAAGTCACCAAGGAAATCACATACCTTAACTATGGGAGAAGAAAATAATAAACGTGATTTTATCACAAAAAAGTACCAGCGGAACATAGATGAGGTAACTGAAACCAAGAACAGGAACTAGATATAAACTTAAATAATGTCAAATTCTGCCTGCTCAAAATATTCATTCAATAACAATACTGGCCCTTTCTTTCTTCTCTCAACAAGGTGTGACTGCTCTATTAATCCATCTATCTTTCTGATCTCTGGACTGCAGTTGACGTGGATGCCTTGAAGTCTTCATCAATTCTGATTCCTTGAGAACAGATCTTTTTAAGAGTTGGAATTCCAATTCTCAGGGCATCAGACACTCTCTACAAAAGTTCAGGAGATGGAATAAGAGATGAATAGGTACAAATGACCAACCAGTCTTTTGAATCAACTTACCTCCAAAAGTGCCTCGACAAAGGTTTTCTAGTATCATCATCCTTCGTAAAGTAGACCACAAGCTTTTTCATTGTATTTTGTTCACATTCTGAATACCGACGAGGCATTTTATACAATAAAACTGTGACATAGGAGAAGTTAACTGACTTGTGTTTTGACAACAACATTGTTTTGATCATTCACTTGATTACATGACCAGATTTCAGGTTATTATTATTCTGAGATGTTAGAAATCAGCTGTTGCTCGGTGGCCATTTTGGATACTAGTAACGAACGATGTTTATGACGACATCAATTCTGTTTCAGTCTGTTTTTAAACCTCTCCATGGGTTAGAAAAGAAGGGACAGTCAATTACGTGAGTATAAACCCTCGCGAAACGGACTTTACATAGGCTGCGTTCCTTTTTGACGTCAGACTAGTCTGATTGCTTCGTTTGCGTTCCTTTATTAGATCTAGAGCAAACAGATCAAAATTTCGAGCGTTCCTATATTCAATCTGGACGTGTCAGACGTTGATCTGAATGCAAGGAGAATTTTGGCAGATTAGAGAGATCAATCTGATGTCAGATGTTATTGTGAGGTTATAAATACGAGTTTGTTGACATTTTTTCACATTTATATTTTTATTTGGACCGGTCATTTGTGTTGTTGTCTCTGGTAAGGTATTATCAAATGTGATATATCCACTAGTGTATGATAATTTTTGTCAAAATGCCCTTACTGGGATTATTTGATGAGACTGAGGATAAAACGTATAGGTTCGAAGTGACTGAACAAGACCTGCAAAAAGTTGTAGCTGGAGGTAGGATTATGGCCAAAATCGCCTGTTTTTACACACTATCCGTTTGTATTGATTATCTTTATAAACAGTCACTGCTTGTGCGTTACAAAATACATGTATATTGAATGGGGATCCAACAAAATCTACTTTTAATATAAACAATTTAATTGGAAAAACACAAATTTTACAAATTACCAATCGTTTCTGCTTGACAACAAAGTAGCGAGGTCAGTTTCTCAAGTCTGTCGCGTTCCTTTATTCCAGATCAATCTGATTGATCTGAGGTCACGTGATCAAAAATCGGACTAATCGGTCAGATTAATCTGACGTCAAAAAGGAACGCAGCCATACTGTTTGTTCATTGCTGTTTTGCGGTTACGTCATACTGCTGTGTCTCTCTCGTACACATGCACAAAAATGTCACGTTTGTCTGGACGCTGGTCGTTTGGATCAATTTGACAAATGTCACGTCTAGAGCGATCAATCCACGACATTCTGGCAATCGTCAAATACTGTGACGTAGCCGCAGAAAAGCAGTGAACAAGCTGTAGATGTCCATCATAACAAAAAAAAAACATGGATGAGAATGTTACAATAACTATGAAATAATTCGACTAATGATATAGATGGGACTTCAAATTCACTAGTCACCGGTCTAGAAACAACATTGAGACAAAAAAAAAAAATAAATTCAATAATAGTTGACTTGTAGCATGATGGGGTGGATCGAGATGATTAGACATGCTTATCATTGACAGGGACAATCTAAGGATAGGCCTTGGACAACAAATGATCTTTGGAAGGGTTATAAATAGATCCGCACGACAACATCACGAAAACGAATATAAATTTCTAATTTTTGTAAAAAGTGTTCAACGTATCGGGTGAAGTAGATACTTTTCACAGTTTAAAAATTCGACGCCTATCGAGAGAGAGATAAGCGTCGCGACGCGTCGAAAATATAAATTGATTGCAGGGACTTTCGTATGCGCGTGATTTCAAAGTCTCTGCAATCGATCACATATCACTCAAAATATATAGGAAACTTGAATGGGAGCCAATGTATATGATGTTTTAGGCAACCAGTTAATCAAATCGGATCTATTTAGAGGACTACCCGTTGGATGGCGCTAGACATGGAGGTTTTCCTCAACAACGGTTGCCATAAATAACCAATCCTTACCCTAGACGTCATTGTCATTTCACGTGTAATTTGAATTTTGTGCCAAAAGTTTCTAATTTTCAGTACCTAGATTATCTGGAAATTTGTGTTTGAACCTTGGATTGGACATAAATGTAAGCTTATCATGAGTTCTTTGAGAAATGTATCGTGTTCTGGATGTGTGGCTATTTTCAACAAAACACACATCCTTTCTAATAAAAGTTCTTCCACTGTTTTAGAAAAATTGGTTCAGCATGTTAAAAATCCGATTTTGAACAACAAAACTGAAGCACAACTGGGTATACAAGACCTGTGTTTTGCATTTTATAGACTCAACACTCGAAATTTGATTCAAATATTGATTCACATGGCTTATGAAAAGTTATAAACTGAAAAATATGCATAGGTTGTATTTGTCCAGGACATAGTTTTTAGACATTATAAAAATAACGTTTTTGAAACAAAGTTATGTATTTTTTCAGAATACCTTCTGATACACCATGTGATAAATATATAAATTAAAATTTCGAACGTGGTATAAATCCTATTTTATCCAATAGATGGCTCCACCGTATGCAATAAAAACAGATTTTTTTACGTTTTTGAGAAAAAAAATCAAAAGTACGAGGACCACCCGTTGTAGGGCGCTGGCGAATTCCATTTCAAACTATTGTATGGGAGTTTCCTATATATTTTGAGTGATATGTGCAATCGATTAATATTTTTGACGCGTCGGGACGCCTAATTAGCTCGGAGTAGGCATTGAATTTGTTCAACTTTGAAAATTATACACTTGATTCTATACATTGGCTTCTTTCCAAGGCTAGAATTCTTGTGAAAATCATCAGTTATCGCATTTTTGTCAATCATGGAATGTTTACTATAAACCGTTATAATTTAGAACTGAGTGAGATATATGAGTTCGACTAAATGACAAAAAAGTCTCTAAATAGCACGTACTTTCGCATGAGCGTAGTTTCAAAGTCCCTGCAATCGATCCATATTTTCGACGCGTCGCGACGCTCAACTGTTGGTGGGCGTCGATTTTTTTAAACAGTGAAAAAAAACTACTTGACCCAATATATTGACTGCTTTTCACAGAAATCAAATATTTCTATTTGTTTTCGAGAGATTGGCGTGCGGAGTTTCAAGTAAATGACCCTGTATATCTTGAAAAAATGGATTTCAACCTATGTAGGTTTCCCTCCAGTTCACAAACTCATGGAGAAAGTCTACGGACTCTTACAAAAACCTTGTTCAAAACCACTGCAGCTAACACAACCGACTATCCATGCCAATGGAAAACTGAGATATAGAGATTATGCATGAGTGTAGACCAAGTTCAGATGAGACCTAAAAACGGTGTTAAGGTTGCTCCTCACGGGCAATCTAAGAGGCAGGAGGAATCTAGAAGGCTTCTCAGCTACTAGGCTCATATTTGCATGGTGGCAGGGACTGATTGAAGGCGATTGGGGAAATTGCTCTGCATGCATGCACACTTTACAATCAAGGTGGCAATTGAGGATCATCCCCCTAATCTTGGATTGCCCCTGCGGCAGGTGTGTTAGTAGGCGCTTTTAAACAACGGTCTGGAATGCAGCTACTCAGGAGTACATTTTGTGAACCCATGAGAGACATATCTTGAACAGTCGACGAGATGGTTGTGAATTCATGATAATAGAAAAACAAAGATTTATTATCTGACACTGAATGTGGTGTTAAATTCATGTTTCGAATTTTATGCTTCAGCACAGCACATCTATATGTCTGATTTGAAATGTTCATTTTCCGTGTATACATTGAATTGAAGATTAGGAGTATACTACAAAGTAGTTTTCTGAATGGTAAAGAGTGCATGAAATCAATCTCGAACATAATCTGAAAAAAGTCTATGCTTTTTATACTTGGGATGAATCGATTGTTCTGAAGACGAAGCTGTTTGAGAGATATTCCATCCCTTATCTAATGGACAATTTACACATTTTTTATGAATATGAAAAATATAAGGATTAGTGAGTTGGTAAACACCGACTCACTAATCCTTATATTAACCTTATACATAGAAATCAACCTACGACCTCTATTGATGTAGTAATCACCGATTAAAGAGCAACAATCAACATCCACCACGTCACAGAATACAATATCTTTTCTCGTCTGACGTATTGATTGTAATCTCTCCCTCGAGAGAGGGTAATCTACTTCCACGCCGTTTTTGATTAAACAGAGAAATTTGCGTTCTGTTTTCAATTTATCTAGTATAATTTTGGGTGTTTTGGAATTTTTTTTCGCTGATGACAAATAGAAAAATGTATCCCTTCTAAAATATATAAAAATGAATATACCATCACATTTGTTTTTTTGCAAAAACTCAAAAATATGCTACCATTTCAGTTAACGCCATCTAGCGGCGACGGCGAATGTCACAAATCAAAAAGCAAGTGAGTATCTTATAGCGCAGACTATTCTCTTTCATATGAGCCTAAGTTTGTAAGGTCAAGCGAAACGGGAAAAATCTCCGTTTGTTTAAAAAAACGATTGAACTTCCCCCACCACTTTATTATGATAGATAGGAAAAAACGTTTATGACAAAAAGTGTAGGTAAATAGTCAGTAAATCTGAAAATTAGCTCATCGATATATTTTCGTTGGACAATATTCTATAAAAATCCTATTTTCTACTTGGTGTTGGTTGTTACGCTCCCTAGCGACCATTTCAGAAACTTGAAGAAAATATTTTCTTGGTTTTTGTTTTGGCCGTTTTGGTAATACATTTTTTCGCCGCAAGCCTCTACGATGAATAGTTCACGAGAACTGGCACCCTGTCACTGAAAATGAATCAGCCTGTACATATGATGTCTATTTTGTCATATTCAAAATTTTCATCAAATAAATAGTTCGTGTTTATCACCTAGATGGCCAAGGTCTGGCCACATGATGCATCGGTCGAATAGAAAATTCTTGGATGACAAACATATTGGAATGTTCGGATGCTCTGCGTTGCAGCGAACAATTCGAGTGAATTGATACCACTTAGGTTTGAGATGGAGAGGATCATTTAGTGGATAACCTAGCACATACTGCGCCGTATGACCACATTGTATTGTCAAGAATGAGAATGAGTTTATTACTTTGTGAAGTTGTTATTTGAAATATATATATATAGATATATTATATTTATTTAGGGCGTGTTCGGGGAGCACGCGCTATCGAGCTATACAACGCAACCGCTATTTTTGCTGATCGGAGAGGTTTTATAGCGTTGGCGCTATAGAGCTCCGTGAACGGCGTACTCTAGCGAATTGTCAAATGACACATGGCGGTTGATAGACGCAACGTTTTGAATATGTCTGGAGGAACAATGAAGCCACAGATGCGCTAAATGGTGCTATAGAATTGCTCCGTGAACGGTATCACTATAGTTGCTTTCCAGGAACAAGTGGGGTGACCCTGGTACAGCTCAAGTGCGTGACACACCGAGTCTTCAAGCCGTCATGTTTACTGGGACGCAACAGGGCGTCAGTGGGACTTTAAGTCAAGTTGACAGTGTCCATTATTTTTATAAGTGGAACGTTCACCTATCCTTTCTCGTTTTTGGTGTCAATTGTTTTTGTTATTTTTATCAATGCACAACTAAAAACTAAATATTTATCATTAACTCGAAAAAAATCGTCAAATCAAATAGATATTTCGAAACTTGTCACATTTGGCATTTATCCAATGTCAATATGGGGTTGTTCAGGAGAAAGGGGAAGGTAAGATTGGTGTCTCACGCCCCGATGACAAAAAAGATCATGATCGAGTGTGAGTCGTTCCGGGTGCGCACCAGGTGCGCCAAAAACCGTTCCTGGAAAGCCCTTTATATAGCGCAAATAGCGTGCTTCTCGAACACAGCCTTAATCTGATTACTCTGATGCACAAAACATCCCCTGTACAACTTTTTCTCAAATAAGAGCTGTCAAACCACTGTTTTAGTTGTGCCTCCTGTCACTGGCGGCGCTGAAGTCACTACCTTTGATTTGTATCACCTGTGTACTTCTCAGCTGGTTTGTCACTGTCATTCGTGGTTTAAATTCGAAATTTCAATTCAATTATTATTGATTCAATTTGCATTGTGCATGTCTCTTGTCTTACAATGAACATTGTAACTTTATTGAATCTATATTCCGGCGAGCAGACGTCTTCAGAAAATAAGTTCTGTGTTCCCGACTGTGAAGAAAAATACATCAGCAGCAACCGTTCTCGGTTTCCAAATTCTGAAGACTATGGAGATATATGTCCTGAGTGCATTAAAAAGAACGCAAATCCATGCTTATATGACAAAAATGCCAATATGATTTTGTTTCTGGATAAACGATTCAGCCTGCCTGGAAAAACTCTGCAGGCAGCAGTGAGGTCGGAGTCAGGACATGTTGCTTTTTGATGGTATGAAGCCATAAAAGTACCGTTTCTTGTTTTGTAATAGTTTTCGGTTTGCAATAGTAGGTACCTATAGGTTCAATTAGTAAATTGATAATATAAAGCTGGTTTCTACAACACATTCATAAGCATAAGCATAACTTTATTCATAAGCACAAAAGTTGAACGTATGGTTTCTTTTGAACGCGTCTATACAAACTTTCACAAACATATCGATAAGCATAAGAATAAGAAACTTGATAATTCTCATCTATATACAGTGTGACCCATTTGTTTTGGGAACACCCTGATAAAAAGTTTATTTCTTAACCGATTTGGTTCGTTTTTTTTTGGATTGTAGAGGTCGAAAAATTGTATATTCTTGGCAAAAAGTGACCTTCGCCATTTTGACTTCAAGGCCTACTATGTTAGTTTTTAAGAGCAAAATTTCAGAAAACCATACCATTACAAATTTTTAGTTTTATGTCATTTTTATTTGTTTTGATAGAATCAAAGATTGTTAAAGTGCGAATTTTTAATTTTTTTCAACTTGATATTTTTGGTTGAAAATTTGTAAAGACCCGTTTTAAAGGATGCTGAATCCAGTGGCGCACACAGATTTTTTCTAAAAAAATCGCTAATATGGTTTCCTGAAATTTTGCTCTTAAAAACTAACATAGTAGGCCTTGAAGCCAAAATGGCGAAGATCACTTTTTGCCAAGAATATACAATTTTTTGAACCTTACAATCCAAAAAAAAAACGAACCAAATCGGTTAAGAAATAAACTTTTTATCAGGGTGTTCCCAAAACAAATGGGTCACACTGTATATTAAGTTATGCAGAAATCAGAACAGCGCAGGCGTCATTTCTGACAATCTACGTTGGTAGTCAAATATAGTCCTGTCTGCATGTAGGTATTATCATGATTTTCTTTGGCGCCTGGCTTCTCGATAGTTTTTTATGTTCTGTTTTGGTTTCTGAACTGCCCACTGTTTTGTGCATTTTTGTGAATATTTCAATATTTCCTGAAGTCAGTTTTAATTTGATGTTAAGTATGAATTTTGATTGACAAGCAAATTTTCAACGCTTATGCTTATGAAGTTGTATAGACCACCTCAAAGTTACGCATATATTTACGACTGTGCTTATGAGTAAAGTTATGCTCATGTTTATGAATTTGTTGTATAAACCAGGCAATATTTTTACATTAATACAAAATGTTTTTTCTATATTTCCTTTAATGTTATTTCTCAAAAGTTTTAATCAACCAATATAAAAACGGTAGGTTGATATCGATTTTTAAAATTTTAGGTATGTTATGTTTGGTGATGATTAGTAACGTTTTGATATAGTTTTGTTCATGATCACAAGGACATAAGTGTATGAATCAAGAATGTCGCAGACAAACTACTTGAAGATAACTTCCTAAATAGCAGGCACCAAAAACAATTTTTTTTTTCAAAAAGATATTTTCTTTACAGATGATTTTTGTATTTGTCATTTTTGATAATCAGACCAATTACATTAAATCTTGTAAATTATCAAAAAAGAAAAGTATATAAAAAAATATTTATAAGGAAAATATCTTTTCATTTTTGGAATTTGTAAGTTTTCAGATCCACCTCAAGAAAGTTGATTCCAACTTTGTATTTGACGTTCTTTATTCATAATATAGGGTGATTCATTTAGACTTTTTTTTTTAATTGTTAATAAAATACATAAAATGGAATTGGATGGCAGAATCTTCATCATGACCTGAAAGAACAATCATTAACATATAATTTTTGACAATAATTTCACTTAAATGATGGTCGAGACTCAACGAAGGTCTAGAAAGGTCCAATTTTGAAACACTCTTTTCAGCATTGTGACCGGTATTTGCCCAATACGCGAGTGATGTTGGCTTCAATGTCCTGAACGAAAACTAGCTTGGACTTTTCTGTTTGGGGCTATGTGATGTGAGTCTTCCTCTCCGTCCGTCCAGCTACGACTCAGAAATTGCAAGTCATAATTACTCGCCTAATCGGGCAGATACCGTTCGCAATACTTGAAAGAGTGATCAAACAATTGACCTTCCGAATAAACCACTTGGGGCATAGACACGGCCAGAATCTAATCGAATCATTTCCGGAAATTAAATGCCAAAGATTGTTCTTCCAGGTCATGATATAGATTCCGCATCCAATTCCATTTTATGAGTTTTCTTATTAATTTTGAACAAAAGGTCTAAATGAATCAGCTTCTACTTATAACTGTCTTAAAACGAGCAAAACCAACTCAAAACAAGATTTATAATAAGACCGAACATCCTACCTAAAACTATAAAAAACGATCACAGCATTAGATGAACGTCATGTCTCTGACGCATCCACCATATACACCTAAGTAGTTCGTCCTCCCATCACAAGCGGCGCACTAATTTGGGACCGTTCAGTAGCATTACAGATGATGTTCTAAGGAGAAATGTTTTGTGCTCTGATGTATTCATACTCCTCTCGATAATGACTGCTAGACATCTCTGAGTCACATTGAATCTCAGGGGACTAGTATCATTCATTTGACAAATACTCATTTTTAAATGATTTGATTTAAGTTCCAATTAGGAAAAATTTATTTATTCATGGAACCATCAATAAAAGTTGGGTAATAGGTATTCAAACAAAGTCAAACATCTTCATACAACAAAGTTAAATAACTCGTTATACCTTGGACTACAATCAAAAATTTAGTTCAGATACTCCATTAGAAAAAGTCAATTATGATGCGCATACCTATGCAACAGCAATTTTGCTCGAATGCACATAGTGAACGTCAATAATCAATCAAAAAATTTGTCAATCGAACTATAGTCGCAAATCGAGTGGGAATAACGGTTATGATGGAATGAAAACATCGTCGCAGAATTTTTCATAATTGAAAAACAAACGATTCGGCTTTTTTTCGATTAAACGGGTGAGATGAATTGTTGTTGTGAATTCCCCATCACGACATGGTCAAAATATTTCTATTGAACTTTGCCAAATCGAAAATCCAGGATTGCTTTCAAAGCGTGATGTATTCACTATTCACTTTGATCTGCCGTCATCAGATTTATAGTTGTATTAACCGATATCATAACAAACTTTTTGAGCGTTTTATATGTTTTTTCCAGCACAATTTCTTTGACTTAGATCACAAAACACATATTCAAAACTAAGAAGACAAACTGACGTATAAAATTTCTCGAAACAATGCGCCACGGATTGCAGTGGATGCGAATCAAACTCTCAGATTTGGATAACGATTTTTGCAATATATCATAAAGATTTTTATACATAAAAGCACTGACCACAAAACATTCCAAATGGAAACCAATCTTCAATGATACGATTTGTAACCAACCCAAACTAGCCCAAACATGGGGCGACAACTTGTGACAGTTTTGCCGTGAATTTCTTGACGATTTGGTGACGGACTTTCGATATCAGTGGAGTCTGCTTTTTTGATTGGTACATGATTCATTCGGATTCGGACATTAAAACTCGTGAAACATAAACTCCATCTTGGTTCTCGGTGAAGTACAGTGCAAGATTTTTTTTTCTGTTGCGGGCTTACTGCTGGTCGCACGGTCTACTGATAAGGAAAGAATTTTGTATTCGGCAAAAAAGCGTTTACTCGATCTACATCTTTCGCGTCCGCCATAATGAGTCAATCAGGATTCTTGGTATGTTATGTCTGTAATGCCAAATGTACATTTGAAGAAGACAAACAACAGTTGTTTGGATATCCCTGTGACGCTGCTTCCCGCCAATCTGTAGATCCTGCTGCAAAATCAAGACTAGTGAAGTGAGTGCAATTGTGCTTCAGAACAGGTCGTGCATCTTTTGGGGCCCATATTACAAGAAAACGAACCTCACCAAGCTTAGACAAAATACGCCGTCTTCTACTCCCAAGGTCAACCCTTCATACGATTTGCTCCAGATTGAGATTGTCTACCTGATGAAACTCCTATCCGAAGTTAAAAAAAAAAGCTCCTCAAGTCCAATAATGCTCTTCTGGGGAAGTCTATGGACCATCTCGAGCAGGAACTTGCCACTGCCCCTTCCTGTGAACATCAGCCTGCTACCTCCGGCAATTGTAGCAATGTGTAGGAGTTCTTTCGTGAACATAATGAGAGGGATGTCAGGAAGAAGAATTTCATTATTTTCAACTGTTTTGAGTCTACAGTCGATTCAAAAGTCGTGGCAATGGAAGTGATCACTTGTTGTGCTCCTGACCTGAGCCTTGACTCAGCTGCCCTGTCAGTATATAGAATTGGTAAGAGGATCGATCATAAAGAAAGGCCAATCAGAGAAATTTGTAATTCTATCAACCCTGCACTGTCTATCATCAAAAACGCAAAGAAAATCAAGGCATCTCCCTACATCAAGAATCTATCTATCGCGGATGACAAGAGGTCTCAACAGCAGCAACTACACAGGAGCATCAGAAAGCTGCTGCACGACCGCCTTGAAGCTGGTGAAAAGGATCTGAGAATTCGATACAGCAATGGAACTCTCGGAATTCTTTCAAGAAACTACCCTTAAACTAACTGGACCGTCTAACGGGAGCATAACCATTCTATACCAAAATGTTCAACACAAAGACTCAATCTCTCTACAATTCTACGTCCCCTGGAGAGAGTCATGTTACTGCCGTCACAGAGATATGATTACGTGATGAAGTCTATGTTCACGAGCTCTTCACTAGCGGCTACATGGTATACCGTAAGGACAGGAATCTTGGTGCTGTGAATTTGTTCCGAGAAGGCGGAGTGATGCTTGGTGTGAGGAATGATCCACCTACACCCGAGATTGATCTGAAGAAACTACACAATCTCATTCCTGAAGTGGATATCATCGGCTGCAGAATTGGTATTAACTCAATGATAATTTTCGTATTTGTAATTTATGTTCGACCTAACACGCCAGCTGAAACTTATCAAGCTCTATTTGACCATATTGCTGGTTTTGATGGTATACAAAACCGTCATGTACAATCTATTGGAGATCTCAACGTTCGTTTTCTAGAACCGGTTCAGGGTGTCAACTCAAAATTATCAGTACTACATGATTTTCTGATGCTTTCTGATACGCGCCAACACAATAACATCACTAATGCTCTTGATCTGGTTATCGCAAACTTTTCCCGCTCTGTTCAAAGAAGTTTGCCTCTTTTTCCTGCGGATGCTTATCACACAACCATAGACATTACTCTGACTGCCGGCCCACAAGATCTTGGTAACTTTCCAACCAATACACAAAATCATAACTATAACTTTAGAAAGGCTAATTTTCCTGTATTGTATCGGCTTCTATCTGAGATCCAGTGGCACCCTCTCCGTGAGACTGATGATGTGAACGATGCATATTCTATAGCTTACTGTACAGTGTTCTTGATAAAGCAGTCCCCGTCTTTGAACACCGAAAACGCAGATTTTCCTATCCTAGCTGGTATGTTGCTCAGATTGTGGACGACCTCAAGGAGAAATCCAGGTTGCGTAGAAGGTGGTAGAAAACCTCTTGCGGGATCACAATGCGTTTGAAGCCATAAGAACCTCTGTCAAGACTAGAATTGACTTAGCCTACAGGAATTTCATATCTAGCACTGAAAATTCTATAAAAGATAACCCAAAAAATTCTGGAGATTTTTCAAGCAAAACTGTAATGTTTCACGAATTTCTGGCTCCACGACCTTCGATAGCAAAAGTTTTGACTCACCAGAAGATATCGTGTACGCTTTTGCTGATTTCATTGGCAGTTTTTTTAACAGCTCCGTCCAACCTCCCAGCTATCATCAGAATTCCAACTCAATGCATCGAAGAAAATAAAAAACAAGAAAACATCTGGTCTTGATGGGGCTTCTTCATTTCCACCACTACAATTTATCTCTTAGAACCAGCATGTCTGGAAAATCGAAAAATATTTCTCGTCTTTAAATCAGGTCAGAAGAACCAAGTGGAGAAATACCGCCCTATTTTTTTGTCCAACTTTGTAAAAGCTTTTGAGTCATGCATCTACGATTGCCTTTTTCACCAAGTCAAACATCTCATCTCAATTGATCAACATGGGTTCTTCAGGTCCAGGTCAACCGTCACCAATATGGCTCTATTTCCTCAAGCAGCCTATGAGGCGATTAATTTCGGACACCAACTTGGTGTCATCTACACTGATTTTGCGAAGGCATTCGACCGGCTGGATCATTGAATTCTTAGCCAGAAGCTTCTGAACATGGGCTTTCACATGAATCTGGTCAATATTTTCTCACCTCCCACCTGGTTGATATACGCCATATTGTCAACTATGGTGGTTTCATGTCGGATGATCATGTTACATCGAGTGGTGGAAGTAACCCCGCTTCCCTTCTATTTTCCATATTCATCTCCCGACAAGTGTCTTTTGTTTGCATATGACATGGAGCTTTTTCGCATGATACGCTGCTGTGAGGACTGCTCGTCCCTTCAAAATGGTATTGACTTTGTTCATGGTTGGTGTATCCGCAAAAGACTGCCCTTAAACATCCCAAAGTGCAAGAAGATGTCCATATCCCTAATAAAGTAGGAGATCGAATTCAATAATGTTCTCAACAATGTTTCTCTTCCAGGCTGTGATCCTGGGCTAGACTTAGGACTCATCATCGACAAGAGACTCTCCTTCAACCAACATATAGATGATGTGGTAAGATCATCCCTGAGAACTGTTGGGTTAGTCATGAGATCCACAGCCGACTGACTTTTCCAATATATCGAGTCGATCAGTTTTATTCAACGCTTTAATCAGATCACGTTTATTATATGGGGCTCTATCGTGGTTTCCTCGTTATGCAGTTAACATCGCTAGACTTGAAGCAGTCCAACGTATATTTTTGAAATACCTCTCCCTCAAAATAGATGGTCAATACCCTGAAAGAGGCCAGTGTCAGCAGTTATTAATCAGCAGATTCAGTATGATATCACTTCAACAGGCTTCAGTTTGTGCAAGCTCGCTCTCTATCTTTGAATTTTGTAATGGGTTGAGATTGACTCTCCGGAGCTGACATCTGCACTCAACTTTTATGTTCCATGTATCAGCACAAGCACGTAGCCCAAAAGAAGAAGTGGGACATACGATAACAGCAGATTCCACACAAAAATATTGCGATAGACCTAATCTTGTCAACTCCGAGAGTTGATATTAACAGAGATACAGGGTGTCAAAGTTTAATTTAAATATTTGATTTTTACAAATAACTTTTGAAATAATCAGGTTATATCGATAAATCTTGATATGATTGTTTGACATGCAAAATTCAAATCTGAGTACGGAATCGCTATTACTTGTATAGGGAGCGCCACTAACACATCTTTCCACTCATTCAAATAGTTATAACTTTTTTGTACGCACTTGAACATTTTTTTTTGGTTAACAAAAAATTGTTTTATCGACATTTTTACGTGAAAAAGGTAAACTTTGTGAAAGTCGATAAAAGTGACATTTTTCAAGATATTTGCTCTTGAAGTAATCTATGCAATGTTGTTCCGAATGGAAAATTTCAAAAATTAATATAGGGGGCATCGAAAACGCCGTTGTCACGATAATTTGGACAAGTGTTTAGATGTTCAATGTTTCTCATAAAAAAAAAAACAAAAAAAAAACATTTTTTAAATAAAAATATTTTTTTTTGTAAATAAAATGTAAAATTAGCTTGAGCATCCAGTTGCTAAAAAAACTGACACGACTCTTCAAGCATTTTTTTATTAAATTTGAGCAGTTTTTCTTAACAGCCATGTCACCGTCAAGCAAACTTCATTGTTTCAAGATCGTTGAAGTTGTGGTTTTGATCACATAACATTAAATCCAATAGAAAAAAAATTTGAATGGCCCAGGTCAAACCATGTTTTTCCATTCAGACTAGTTCCTTGGCAGACAAACAAAAAATATGGGGGCGCTAGTGAGCTACTGTGTCTTCGTCAAAATGTCAAGAAAAATTCATGCATCGGACTGCGTTGTTTGGAGACGGTATCGTTTCTTCGCATATTCTTCAGTATATGTCTGTAAATAGGATGCTGTATTGGAGTGAGCCTCAGCCCTCTGACAGGGTGACAGTAGGGTTTGCGACATGATCATCGGTCCTTTCTTTTTTTTTTTCAAAATTGTTGAACGGTCACAGTCACGTTACTTGAGGATGTTTCAGAATTTTCCTCAGTTGAAAGACGCCTGGTTTTGACAGGACTTTCTATAACTGAAAATTCTAGAAGATAGATATGATGTGATGAAGATAACTGGTAAGGCATGTGTAAAAATTAGACTGTTGTGTACAGTGTCCGGCATAATGGACTCCCACATTCCAAACAGTCACTGAATACGGCCCTGACGTGGACGGATTGCACGGATTGACCAGTTACGAGAAGTGAGTGATGTAGTTTTCAATCAATTGTCAACATGCCGTGGTCAAATGAACACCAGGACTTTGTCGTGGCGACCTTTTACACACACGATCGGTATGTGGCCGCGATGCAGAGGATATTTCGCATAACTTCGACTTAAATGCAAACGCAAGTGATCCTTTCCGGAAAACCACACAGCGCCAACAAATTATCGCATAAGCAATACATTTTCCATAAAACTTAATGTAAACATGACCTGATAAAAAATGTCATATCTTCTTTGAAGAAACATCAAGTTGACTCGAACATTGATTTGCAAAGAGTGAATGTAGCTACAATATTTTAACAACAGAAAAAGTCTATTTTGATCTGTATAATCCACAGAATGTTTCAAAATATTGGAGCCACACTGGCCATTCACTAACCATTGGGTGAAATATCTTGGAAATCACCTGTGAAGTATGCAAATGTTGAAGTCAACTTGATAAATGGTTTTTCAAAGATAATATGAAATTTTCCATCAATGGATGTTAAGATTGAGTCTTATGAAAAATATATTGCTTATGCGTTGATTTTTTGGCGCAGTGTATTTTAAAAAGAAATGGAAATGAAGAACCAGCTGGACGTCCTGGATCAGTAAAAACACCTGGAGAAGTAAGTGTGGAAACATACTTCAGCGAAGGGCTCCAGGTGTGCAATGCCCATCAAGGCCAACATTCACTAGATATTATATTATGCTTTGAATAAATAAAAAAACATAAGTTGTAATGTTTTTTTTCCAATTTATTTTGGAAATGTGGTGATCCATTATGCCGCACCTTGTACATGATTTTTGGCTTCTATCCACCTTGTAATATCTTCTTGTGGCGTTATATGCGACTTATTGTATTGACTAAAATGCTTGACCCATAAATTACTTGACATACTTGTAAACCAAAGTGGCCCTTCTATTTCAAACTATCAATTTCAATAAGACATCCTCCAGCAAGTCTCACCGTGATCACGTGTGACATGGAATCGCAGGTTAACACGTGAATTGCATACAATGGAATCAAAATGTGAAACCGCTCTCAGCACTTCGGAAATAATCGATTCTGTGGCTGCTGTTATTGCCAATTGAGTTTAGTTCCAGTGCGCAACGGTTACGACTATCGGTTCTATAAAGAAGTCAAAGGTTTGCTCTACCTAATTATCAATTAACTTCGTTCTGCAAACCTTGAGATTGGAGTCTGAAAGTTTCGTGTCATTGACAATCTAGTTCTCAGGGTAGATTGAGTTACTAGTATGCACAGGAGAGTATCACATGAATAACGCTAGTTTCAAACTCACACAATCATCTTGACATATGTTCCTTTTCGTGTCAGATACAGGCAAGCACTTAAAACGAGTTTAGCAAGAACTTGAACGGCAAATACGCTTGTTGCTTGTTGGAAAGCACAATGTTAAAAGATATCATCACAGATATCAACCGAATATTCTAATGAGTGTGAATGAGGAATTGAAGTACCTAGGTCGCTTCAAATATAGTATCAAGCATTCTCTATCATGCTCGAACTAGTTCAACCCAATTACGTGACATCTTACGACTATTATAAGATCAAATTATCGTTATATTAATTGTTTTTTTCCTGTCACTCGAGAATTACTCGATGTAATCGATCACTCTTTGGTTATTTTCTGATAAATTGCATGATATGGGATACTTTTTGCCGACGTTGACTGAAAGTTATTGGATAGGTGAGATGAAAGATGTCAGAAGATCACAAGACGTGTGAGGTGTTTGTTATTCACACATGATTGAGTGATAATGTATTTTTCCCCAGAAGTCTCAATAATCTTGTAAATAGATGTGAACCTTTTCACGATTTCCTCAATCATTTTTTTATGAAAAAACCCGTTTTATTGAGTAGTATGCGCCCGCTCATTTATTTTTCAAGTAATATATATTGAGTAGACTGGAGCGACGTTCAGTTGAATAATGTCTTGAACGATTTTTCCATCTTAGCAAATGATTTTGCGAGGAAGATCTCTTAAGTGAATAGTCAATACATCCAGGTTACATAATGCCTTTACTTGAGGAGATTAATATGAAGGCCCTTGACAAACAATGTGCATCACGAAAAGTGATATTCGATCTTTTTGGTTCTTTGTGATTGGCTTTTGAATAATGAGAACCAAAAGAACTTTTACCATCACATATAATCACTCAACTGAATACAGGGTGTCTCACGGTGACCGTCCATTAGAATATTTTGGGAAATAAAGCGATTGGTATTCTGAAAATTTGTATGGTGGGATATTCATAGATGTTCTTCTCAAATAAAATAAAAGCAACGTTGCACGACTTCCGGTTATACCGGAAGTGGCTGTCAACTCGCTTATTTTATATGAAACACCCTCTATATTATTACATTTTTGAATTCTACGTGAAATTCTAGGCAGATTTCATGTATCATGTCCTATACCTAAGTATGAGCGTTTTTGAAATATTTTAGTTTTTATGCCAAAGATGACGTTTGAAGGCTCCTATTTAAATGTGAATTTCACATATAAGAAAGCCTTCATTATTTAATTTGTATTAATTTTCTTGTTGAAAAGGACCTACTTGAATAGATTTTTCACAGCAATATGAAAACTATTATTACAGGGTGGGCCAAAGATAAGATCAAAAATTAAATTCAGAAAACGGCCCAAAATCAATTTTTTCAAATGGAAACCCCTAATTTTTATTATTATATCTTATTGTGCATTGAAAATAAGGGTGAGTTTACCTGATATTGTTCATTCCAAAAATTCAAAAAAATAATAAAAAAAATAATTTTTGGAGAGGACAATCTTATACAAACTCACCTTTATTTTTAATGCACAATAAGATAAAAATTAATTCCATTTTATTTGAAAAAAATGATTTTTGGTCGTTTTCTGAATTTGATTTTTGATCTTATTTTTGGCCCACCCTGTAATAATAAATTTCAAATTGCCGTGAAAAATCTATTAAAGCAGGTCCTTTCAAACAAGAAATCCAATACAAATCAAATAATGAAGCCTTTCTTATAGGTGAAATTCACATTTAAATAGGAGCCTTCTATCGTCATTTTTGACATAAAAACTAAAATACTTCAAAAACGCTCATACTTAGGTATAGAATATGATACATGAAATCTGCCCAGAATTTTACGTAGAATCCAAAAATGTAATAATATATAGCGTGTTCGATTTGAAACAAGCGAGTTAGCATCTACTTCCGGTATAACCGGAAGTTGCGCAACGTAGCCATTATTTCATTCGAAGAGAGCATCCTTTTAAACTTCACCATACAAATTTTCAGAATTCCAATCGTTTTATTTCCCGAGATATTCTGATGGGCGGTCACCGTGAGACACCCTGTATATCAGAATATCATCGATCAATATTTTGGTTGAGTCATTTTTTGTATACAATGTTCATACAATGTTCACGGCATATTCTCTAGGTATTGTTATTACAAATTCGCCGGTCTCTAGAGCTCAAAGCCATTTTCGCAGATACTTTTCTCATGTTTTCAGCAATGAAACCATTAGAAACAATCGGAAAAGCCTTCATTAACTTGATGAGAAGCAGGCACAGAAATTGCATACATTCGGCCCTTATCATATACTCCTATAATCTTGTTAATCGCTCTTTATCCAAGCAGAACTCAGCTCAGGTCAATTCCACAAATTTAATAATCCTTGACAAAGAATTTTTCGTATTTGGGGATATCAAAATCTACAGGGATCCTTTATCTAGCCAGTGCCTAGTTCTATAGTCACTTACTGGACGTAAAAGTGTAGTGTCTCACATTAAATACTTAGTTTTCTTTCTAAAGGAAGTTTTTTTTTTGTTAAAATGGCAGTGAATGAGTTCTTCATTTTGACGGATTTCAAACATATTTTTTTTGGTAAAAGTGTTCTTAGCTCCTCCTCAATTTGAAACTGGCTATAAAAAAAAGAATTTGTGTTTCACTGATCTGTGATGTTCCACAAAACTACTGATGAATCCTATTTGATGTTTTAGTACTGAAGAAACTCCTGTTCAGGAGCAGAGAAATCAAAGTTGGTGAATAATTATTTTTTCCATGCAATTTTTTGTAGTATGCTAATAAAAACATTATGTTTTATCTCAACGCATCATTTGAATAAATTTTTTAAAACTACTTTTAATAAATCTCTCTATCTATCACGTCTAAGCTGAGAAAAATTCTTAGGCCTTCATTGTCATAAGGAACGTACAAAGCTTCATTCGCGCCCATTCCACAACTCAATTTAGCTTAAGATATTGGACAGGAATCTGCTGCTTAATTAAAAAAGAACCGGTTCTTATTACTGAGAGATTTTTTTTCACCCGTTAGCTGTAACAGATGGTCTAACAACACTGAAAAATACTATTGCCCTCAAGTGCTGCTAATAATCAGTTTCTTTATGAAAGGAAGGATATCAGTGGCTGTGATTTGAAAATAGCTGAAGAAATGAGCCATATACCACAACTTGTAAACATCAACTAATGATACAAACATTATCCAGAATGTGTTCCAAGAAACAATAATATAAGCAATATCTAGAAAAAAAAGTAGTAGTTAAATCACTTGTACCTAATATCGTAGAGATCAAAATCGTTGTCTTATAAGACCAGAAAGCATTGCATGTGTAATGAGCTAAGACCCTTTTGATAGTGTGATAAATCGCAGATCTTGAAGCTCAAGTTGCAAAGACAAAATAAAAAATCAATCAACTCCACTATTCTGATCTTTAAATAAAATTCACATAAAAGAATAAATGGGAGAAAAACATTCCATCTCCATTTAAAGTGACCCCCGTGACGTGAGGCGGCGCTGTTCCCACAGGCGACATAAGGGCGAAACCCTAGGGAGCTCTTGATCTCTTTTATCTGGACCATTCTTCATTTTGCTATCCCGACGTCAGATCTTTTCCTACCGCTCCCTCCAGACAAATTAGAAATGTATTGCCCAGAGAAATTTTGTAATTCTGATTCAGTGAAACACTGTCTAGTGAGTATTATTTCAGAAACATACATTATTTTCAGTCAAGAAAATATACCTAACAGTTTAATGAACAGCTTGATTATTCTTTGCCTTGATTTTGACGAAAAAAAATCAGCGGGATCTGAACTTGATCGACTAGATAATATTATATCTGTAGTTACTTTCCGTTCATAGTAAGTGATTTAAGCTGTGGCAGTTGTCTCATACAACGATGTTATCAGAAAATTTCAGTATTCAATGATGATAATCATTTTTGGAGGTCACAGTCTAAAAGTTGGTCTTCTTCAGTAGAAATATGCTTCAGAAATGCGAGAAGATATAAAAACAAGACAAATCTGCAGATATTTTGCATCAAAATAGTCAAATCGAAAGTCAATGTTTCCTTTGTCCACATCCATCTTCGATACTTGATAGACCCTAAGGTTTTTTCATCGCAACGCAATGCAAGCCTACTTATGCTCAGTCTCAAAACAATGGTTTGATACTATGAATGAGACATCTGAACAAAAGTTCAAACCACGGTATAGAAGTGTGCCCTTGTCCGCGATTCCGGATAATGTGCTCAAAAAAACTTCATTGAAGTATGACCTAGTCATCAAGTGAAGTTGTCAAGGTCTTGGAAGCGTTCGCATCTTTTCCTTATAAATCAACATCATCTTGGCTACAAGTATGGTAAACGAACCCTCTGCATTTTATGACACATATGTTGAGTTGGAACTATGCGGGTATGATAGGGTAATAAAACTTATCGAGATTCAAAGGCAACATAACTGGGACGGCTACAGAGGTCAGCTTGACTTCCATGAGAACAAAACCTAAAGATACAGCAGTTATAGACTGGTCTGCTTGGAAACTAGAGGAGGTGACCAGAGCGATGTGAATATGCATCATCCGCACCATACCCAAGCTATTTGAGGACATGGTCACTCAACAACTGGTTCATCAAGTAAATACCAATCTGATGGTAGAATAGTTTGGCTTTCGTTGCAGGCGCTTAACGGAACTTGACCTGATACAATACGAGGACTTTCTCTGCAAATCGATTAAACGCAGCGATACGGTTCACACCATATACAGGGTGTCCCAAAATTAGACGTCCACATTTTAACCACACGTATTCTTCGCCCCAGAATAAAAATTGAACGAATTTTAAACTAGTATCCACAGACTTTTCGTTTCAAAGATACAGAGTGTTAAATGTAAAGATCTGATGACGGTTTTTTGTAGATATTTTCGAAATCTGTTGAGCTATGAGATGACAATTTGGTACAGCTACTTAGCTTTTTACACTCTATCTAATGCACAAAGACTGAGTATTGAATATTTTTTTTGAGTGGGATATACAGGGACGGGTTTGAGAAGAAGAGGGCTCAAATTTTCTGGTTGTTGATTTTTAGCAGTTTTGCTTAAAAAATTTTAAAAATCTGGAGTTTTCTACACAAATAAGGTACTCCTGTTGTAACTCGCTGAGACGCACGTATTTCGAGGAGAACGCATTTGAAAATTTTCTTACACACTGTTTCAATTGAAAAATGTCTAGGCTATCCCAGGTAAACCCGTGCTTTTGCTGAGAGTTTCGGTACATGCAATTTTGTTTGTAATAAGATTTTCAAATGCATTTTTCTCGAAAATTGTGCTTCCCAGCGAGTTAGGAGAAGGGTACCTTATCTACAGTGTGACACATTTGTTTTGGGAACACCCTGATAAAAACTTCATTTTTTAACCGATTTGGTTCGTTTTTTTTTTGGATTGTAGAGCTCGAACAATTGTATATTCTTGGCATAAAGTGACCTTCGCCATTTTGACTTCAAGGCCTACTATGTTAGTTTTTAAGAGCAAAATTTCAGAAAACCATATTAGCGATTTTTTTAGAAAAAATCTGTGTGCGCCACTGGATTCAGCATCCTTTAAAACGGGTCTATACAAATTTTCAACCAAAAATATCAAGTTGGAAAAAATTAAAAATTCGCACTTTAACAATCTTTGATTCTATCAAAACAAATAAAAATGCATTGAAGTTGATGGTGGTTTGCTAGAAGTTACAAATTTTTAGTTTTATGTCATTTTTATTTGTTTTGATAGAATCAAAGATTGTTAAAGTGCGAATTTTTAATTTTTTTCAACTTGATATTTTCGGTTGAAAATTTGTATAGACCCGTTTTAAAGGATGCTGAATCCAGTGGCGCACACAGATTTTTTCTAAAAAAATCGCTAATATGGTTTCCTGAAATTTTGCTCTTAAAAACTAACATAGTAGGCCTTGAAGTCAAAATGGCGAAGGTCACTTTTTGCCAAGAATATACAATTTTTTGAGCTCTACAATCCAAAAAAAAAAACGAATCAAATCGGTTAAGAAATAAACTTTTTATCAGGGTGTTCCCAAAACAAATGGGTCACACTGTATGTAAAAAACTGTGTATTTTGAAATTGTGAAGGCAAAACTACTAAAAATCAACAACCAAAAAATTTAGCAATGAAAGTAATACAAGACTTAGTTCCGCTCATTAGGTAGAGCGTAAAAAGGTTGGTAACTCTACAAAGCTTCACCCAATTATCTTGACAGGTTTCGAAAATATTCACGAAAAACCGTCATCAGGTCTTCACCTTTAACACCCTGTATCTTGAAAACGGAGAGTCTGTGGATACTAGTTTAAATAAAGTTCTATTTTTATTTAGGGATGTGGAATACGTGGTTGAAATATTGACGTCTTATTTCGGGACACCCTGTATACTTCTCCAAGGCTTTTGACAGAGTGAACCATGCCTTGCTGATCAACAAACTGCGCTTCTTGGGCTCATCAGCTGCTCTCCTCAGATGGATCAATGACTACCTCTAGGGGAGAGCTTAAATGGTGCGCTTGAATGGATCAATATCAGAACAATTCATAGTTCCACCGGAAGTTCCTCGGACCACTTTCATTAAACATTTTTAAAAACGACATCTCCTCCTGTTTTTCCATTGCCTCTTTCCTTTGCTTAGCTGACGACCTTGAATTCTTCACCCGTGAGTATATCATCCAGCCTAGATTGTCACCGTCTTGAATCGGACCTTGACAAATTGTATGAATGTTGCGAGACCAATGGAATGGCCTTGAACGTATTCGAATGTGACTCAATGTATATATCAAAAAATCAAAACCCCTTCATCTCGACTACCAAATAAATGGAACAGTTCTCTTTAACATTCCGCAGATCAGGGATCTGGGCGTCACTTTTGACTCAAGGTGCTTGAGGCTGGTGGGTTTTATACAGCGCTGCACCACTGATTTTACTCAAATCAAATCCTTAATATTGTTTTGCTCCCTGGTGAGGCCAATCCTTAAATACTGTTCTTTGGTGTGGAACCCATTGTATGCATCTCATATTCGTGGCCTGGAACAAGCACAACGGAAGTTCGCACGATACTTGGCCTTCAAAACAGGTATCACACAGCCGGACACATACACATAACCCTACAAAGCCCTGTACAACCGATTTTGACTGCAACCCCTGCCGGACAGAAGAAACCGAAAAGATTGAAACCTACTAAACTACAAAATTCTGTACTCAACCGTGCTCTTCTCGATGAACTTGGCGTACACGTCCCTTTGATGCGCTCCTGCTCCACCTACAAGTTCCACAGGAAATTTCATCGAACAAAAAATTATGATTCAAACTCCTTCCTTTCCCGGTTGTTACTGAATCAATATCTCCTGGTGTAATTCAAATTAGTATTAGTATAGTTGTGAATAGTCAACCTAACTTGCAATCTCCTTGAGTGTGAACCATTAATGGGCTCGCCCATGAACTAATAAATAAATGACTGTAGCCAGCAGTAACCAATTACCCGGGTGGAACTTGGCTAGGCTTAGAGTAAACACGAAGAGACTCTTTGATAGGACAGAAGTCAGCGATTGGAAAAGCTTCACCCGATCACCAACCAAGTTCAACAAAACCCCAAGAGAAGCTAATCAAATAGAAATATATTATGCTTTATTATCAAGGGAAATGTTGATCATTCTGATGTAATATCTTTGTTGATCCGGTGATGATATAGCGAGTTTTTTAATAGCGGGTGTTGGCATCAAAAATAAAGAAAACCCACTTTTCTAAATGGCCAACGTTTCGCAAAAATTTATTTGCATCCTCAGGGCCACTTAGTTGTGGTTGCTTTTGTCATAGGAAAAAACAGACATGAAAACTTTCACAGGCATCCAGCAACAATTAAAGAACAAAAAAGATGGATAATCACAAACACACACACATCAGCAAAATATAGTTATAGGCGGGCTGCGGCGTTCCAGTCACATCCATTTTACCAGTAAAGTAGAATAAAACAAAATCACTCTTATGAAAAATACGAATATCCAAAGATTAAAACAAACTACACAAGGAAACTGTATGGTTATGCACGTATTTCACAGGATCCTGAAAAAACATACGTCAAACTTGGGCGTGGTGATAAATAAACCGTCAGAAGCTCACGAAACCAGGTAAAGAGACGCTGGAGACTAACAAACGGACGATGAACATTCAAAAATGACACTATCCCATGGGGCAACTAGAATCAATCACTCAAACCCTACAGGGCACCTGGATCAGATGGAATACACCCTGAGTTTCTTTAACTGGAAGAATTCTCGGGGCTAGCATAGCACTAGAATATACCTCCACGCCCCAGGGCATAAAGAATTGAAGCTCTATTTCTTCCAAAATCTGGCAAAAAAACGTACACAGAGGCAAGGGCCTATCGGCCAGAATCCTTTGAGTCAGCGCTACATAATCTTGTCGTGAGTATTGAAGATACCCACTCTTAATAACAAGGAAATTAGAGACTTTTCAAGAGGTGCATTGAATTTTCATTCCGTTGTGGTTATCGTTATTCTGAGCATGCGCAGTGACAAAATCACAATTTCATTTCAATTCATAACGATAAAGGATATCTTTATGAACCATAACGGATTTCTTCAATTACGGAAAAATAAGGAAGAACTTATCGTCATCGTATTGCTTATTTTTAAACAGCGAAGTTTGCGGAATGTGTAAAATTGAATGGACATTTCTGCTAATAATCATTTTTTCTCAAGGAATGATTAAAATATCATGCAAATAACATCTCCACATGACAATAAACGATCGCGGAAATCAAAATGGAATGATTTACATTTAAAAAATAAACCTAGTACAATGTTGAATTCACTTTTATTTGATACTTTTGCGGATTGATCTACTCAACAAATTGACACACTTTGTCACGAACTGAACTACGTAACTCGACCAGACTTAACCTAACCTCTTTGCTTTCGAAGTCTCATGAATATTTTGTTGTTTATGATCTGAACACCTTTGCACCACAACAGAATTGTGTGTGTCTGTCTGTCTGTACTGTGTAGATGATTTAAAAATATTTGAAAGGTGGAAGTGGAACTCGTTTTCTAGCACTAGTGCTGTGTATCTCAAAGTGCGTGCTTTTTGAAAGATAAATTAATCAATTTTCATACGAACGGTTCTGGTATCGTTTAGGTAAGTATGTCTGATTTGACAAAAAACAGGAGATTATAGATAAAGAGATAAATACTGGCGAAATAGGTAAAATTAACAAGAAGTTTATTAACAAAAACTGTCATTAGTTTCATCTGTTGCGCCGACGTAAGATAACGAATAAAGTGAAATCGTTTTGGAGCAAAATCTCTCCTAATAACGGAATAAGTATAGATGTAATTTATATAATAATAATAATAATTAATAACTGATGTTATTTCAAGAGGTGCAAAAAGTCTCCATTATCCTGGCTGCCTCTATTTATATAGAATAACAATATGATAACTTCCAATGCGATCCATGAAGCTGATGCAAAACATGGCATAGACGACACAACATCCTTCAGTACCGGTTAGTGAAGGTGAGCCTTCACGATGATACTCTAGAGGCAGCTCAGAGATGAACCAAAAGTTGTGTCGCCGCTTCTGTGGAACCTGGTGGTAGATGAATTGGTCATGCTTCTACGCCCATTTCAATGCAGACGACGCCGACGTGGCTATCCTCATTAGATGAAATCATCTCACCTTCACATCTGATCTGATGTGAACAGCTTTGAATCAAGTCCAGTGATGGTATGAGGGCACAAACCTCAAAGACAACACTGCTGAAACATCAATAATTCCCTTAATTGAAAACCCTGAACTCCTATCGCCTCACATCGAAGATCGCGATGGATTGCTTTAGCTACGTAGATGACTCCGAACTGAGAAAAACAGAGTGACGCTTATCTGGGTCCAGGCTACTCAGAGATAGAAGGCAACATCAAGTTTTGTGAGTGCTTTACCCTTCAGAAGAGCTGAACCATTGTTAGGACTGTTTACAAAGACGGTTAAAGCGATAGTATGGGGATAGTCATTCAAAAACATCCCAGGGATGGGCATGTGACACCGGAACAAAGATACTCTGGGATACAATCGGCAACGCAGCGAAATACTAATCGACAAAGTACTTCGTATAGGGCGTGTGTTGGGGCTGCTGACGGAGCACTGCCACTTAAGAGTACGTATGCAGAGACTAAAGGTATCTGAAATAGTTCCACAAGCTGCAGGCTGTGTACGGAAGAGTGTAGTACTGTCTCACACATCATCTTCAATTGTGGAGCTCTCTCGCAGAAGATACAATATGTTTGGTGCATTGCATGACGAGGAACCACTCTCCAATAAAAAGCTTGCTGGTTCTATCTACAGTGTGACCCATTTGAAAGCGGGCAACCCTCATAACTTTTCAATTTATTGATCGATTTTGACGATTTTTTTTTGAAATGTAGAGAGGGAAAAGGTGTATTTTGGGGCCATACGTCGCCCAGTTTTTTCCAAAAGGCCTAATAGAGCATATTTAGAGGCTGAAAAATCCAGAAAACATATCAGAGATTTTTTAGAGAAAATCTGACTACGGCACTTGATTTTTCATCCCCTGAAATAGATTTGTACTAAATTGCATTAAAAAATATTAAAAATTGAAGATTAATTTTATTATGCACCAAGAAGTATTCTACCTCGAAACTCTTGCGATAGCTAGTCTATCAGAAAAAAAAAATATAAACATTTAAAAGATAATCTCATGTCAAAATACAATGAAAGCAGACAAAAGAGACTGACAAAAAAAAACAAAAAAATTACACACAGAAATGATATCTTCGAATTAAATATTTTTTCATGAAATTTGGTACAGACCCATTCCAGGGGATGAAAAATCCAGTGTGGTGGTCAGATTTTCTCTAAAAAAATCGCTAATATATCGATCAATAAATTAAAAAGTTATGACGGTGGCCCACTTTCAAATGGGTCACTCTGTATAAGACCTGATTCAAGGGACAAAACTGGTCTAGACTGGCGAGGTTGGAGCAGCACAATGAGCAAATCGGGAATAGAATAGCTCGGCGCCACTCCGAACAACAACTCGACATAGAAAAAAACAGCAACAAACGTATCCGAACGTTGGACGCCTGATGGATCGTCGCATTATTCGGCCGTCCTACGATTGTGCTAGCTACAAATTTGAAACATTTATCAAAAATCAATGTTTTGATCTTAAAAATCATTGTTATGATCTTAAAATCTTTCAACGGAAACCATCAAGTTTCAGGCGATTTAATATCATTTAACAAAAAAAGGCCCCAAAACTAGATGGAGTTGTGATAACGGATCAAACATGAAATCCATATTATTCATAGCGTAATCATTATTATCAAGAGGTAATGGAGAGCCCACTTTGGGCACCTTATACAATAAGACTTTGAGCCTCAAAAATACAATCTCTTACTGTTCTTTTTATAAATGGATTTGAAAAATTATATATTGAGATTGTACATAATATGTTTTCAACACTCAAAAACTCGGAAACGGTTGAATATTTGTGCATCATGCGTAGCACAATGTTTACTTGCAACTAGAGAAAGAGTTGAAATATCCAATAATATACAAGTTGTTTCTTTTAAAAAGTGCAGCTTTGATGTGCCACGACTTCATGACCGACTCTTCATCATTACATGTATCTCTAACTTATAGACATTAAAAAACCTCAAAACTTTTGAATTTAACTTTTTTTGGTACCTCCTATATTTTACTCAATTATCAACGTTTTCCATACTTTGCATAAAACTTTAGCCAAGGAAATGAGATAAAAAGCTATACTTCATAATTATATTCGGTATTATACAACGCTAAACATTGAAAGTAGATGAACACAAGTCACTTCCAAGAAGTTGAAGACTACCAAACAAATAAAGCTTACTTTTACATGAGTATCCATACATTAATTGACTATAAATAAATCCAACTTTGAACTTTTCTGAATATGAAACATGAGACTGCATCTAATTAGAGAACCTTTGCAATGTAGATTTATCAAAAGGAAAATATATTTTTCAGCTGAGCAGAAGAATATTTCTGTAAATTTATCCTCATTTCATTATCATCGAACATTTTTGTATAAGTAACAAAAGAGTGTTCCATTGATTTACAAAATTTCTCATTATATTGACGATTTGTGCTTGAACATATTTCAATCCACATCAGCTCTTTTCAGCCAATGTCACTACAGAGTTTCAAAATGTTGAAACCAAACCACGATGCATTGAGTGAAAGATTCTGGAAATTGAAAGCACTCTGTAGAGTATATCAATGAAAACTTGACTTATAATTGTGTCAAATTATTGTAGCTTCATTAATTCTTAACATTTTGATTTTCGAATCAACTTGATGGCTTCTTTTTCAGAGGAGATGGTATTGGAGCGTCTTAACATTGAATCTTATAAAACATAAATGGGTGTTTACATTTTTATATTAAATGAAATGAAATTTCCTTTTTGTCCAACGAAATTCTTTTCACCACTTTTTTTTGGGTATTTCGCCACACCCTATCAGAAAAACAATCAACTAGTGTTGATATATACCCATCAATACCAAACGTTTCGGAAGCGAATCTGCTTCCGTCATCAGTGGAACCTAAAAAAGGAACAATTAATCAAAATATTTCTCGTCTTTATGAGGTTTGTCAGCAAAATTGTTTTTTTTTGTGTTTGAGAAGCAAAATGTCACTTTTACTGTCACTTGACAAACCACATAAAGAAGAAAAATATTTTTCTGAATTTGAATTGATTGTTCCTCTTTCAGGTTCCACTGACGACGGAAGCAAATTCGCTTTCGAAACGTTTGGTATTGATGGGTTCTATAGTTTACTAATAGTTCATTTTTGGGTAGAAGATCAGGTATAATAACACTAGTTACTGGTTTGATTTTTTTTTTTTGATAGGGTGTGGCAAAATACCCAAAAAAGTCTGGTAAATCATGGACAAAACTGCAGAACTTGGCGATTTTTTTTTTAATTTCGGGCAAGAAAACGTGGACCGATATTGATCCTTATTTTGATATGATTTTTTTGCTCCAGAAAGCTATGTCAACCTATAAAATTCGAATTCTTTTGATTCACTGAGCAAATCTTAGCCTTGAAATAACAATTTTTTTTTTTAAAGTAATTTGGATCAATAAAAATCAAAATATCTCAGGAAAAGCTCACTCAAGCGGGATATGTCAGGAGCACATTTTTTGTTATAAAATACGTCAAGATTCGTAACCGGTGTGCTCATGACCACTCAACAGAAGTGAAAACTTCACCAAGACGAGAATAATAAGACAAAATCCTTTCTTTTTTGTTCAACCACTGCGTATCCAAATTTTGTGGAACGGCATGGGCGCAGACATCTTGAACTTGATTTGTCAATTCTTCTTCATTCTAATGTCATTTTTGTCGATTGCTTTGATCTTTTCACACATGGAACCGTATTCCGTGTTCTGTGGAATTCCATAGCAACACGTCGCTTTGATTATATTGTATTCTGTGCACTTCTGTCAACACGACTAGACACACTTGTCCTTTCCCCGCCCATGTCCTACACTCAATACGTAAGGACGTGTTGTTTCTTTTTTTTCCACACGACTTCTATCAGCTAAATTTGCCAATTTGTCATTATTTGTCAAAATATGTCATTATTTGTATTCAATGGATCGACGATGGTGGTATGTTTACGTTTTGTGAAGTTTTAGTTTCATTTTGGAGGTGTTTTTTGGTATTGCCAGGAAGCAGCCATCTCTTATCACAAAGTAGATTCAATGGAGCTTTAGGAAAGCAAGATAGAATGATAGAAATGCATCATTAGCAGAAAAAATCCAAAGAACATCAACTTGAACGAATCGGTTTGATATAAACATGTGGCTCACAGATCTCATATCCACTTTTTGTCAAAAATACGATATGTTATAATATGAATTTTACATTTAGTGATACAGAATAAGGACTAAAATAACAAAATACCATTGAAATGCCATCCCAAAATCAGTAATTCCCGGCAAAACTCACAACATCGTTAGGTAAATTGCTTGGTAAATGCTTATGTGTCGGCAGTTCTTCAAAATTGGAACTCACATTTTCCCGTTATAGAATATGTTATTGAAACGTAGATTTCGATGGATGACTCACATACCTATTCATTCGATTAAAAAAAAAACGAATTAGCGAAATCAGCGACTTACTTTTAATTGTTCTGATTCGTGTCAGTCTGAAAGGTTGGTTTAACAAGAATATCCGCTAACAAAAGTTTATTAAAAGCATCCCGATAATTTATAATATTATATACTATACCTATTGTTCTTTAAACAATAATGAAGATTCCAAAGGCCGCGAAGGTAATGAACATGAGTTGTGTGAGACTCAAAACGTTTATTTTTATAACCCACGAACCACGTGGACTTATTTCGCGACCAAAATAATATTATCCAAATTTGTTGGCTGCAAAACTAGTTTTTTTTTCAAAGTACAAATACACAGAAAGAATCACATATTCTCCCAAAAAAATCTCTTTAAACTGAATTTGGTATCAAACATCAAAAAGTTAGTTTTTTCCGCGATTTTTATCATATTATGAGTTTTTCCCACTGGTTTTTCCAAATAATCGAAAAATTTCAAGCTTCTCGTTTTTTTGCTATTTTCCGAAAACTACACGGAAATTGTGAGTTTTGCAGCTACCCCAGAATTACTCCATCGAATAACTTTGGTCAGATAGATTCAATACAAAAGAATACCGCTATCACGTCAACATACACCAAAACCAGAGAATAAAATTGAAAGTCCTTACGCAATGTCAGAAATGTTTGGGGAAAAATGAGAAAGTCACTAGGATTTTGAAACACGTCTTGACAAAACACGAACATTGCTGAACCGATATCAAGTCGTGCACGGAGTAACGTTTTTATCACGCCTGGCTTCCACATGTTGAAATCAACAGTGCTATTCAACATGTTGAGTTCCACAGTACACGGAATCCGGCTCCTGATTGTCGTATGTCGTGTCAAGTATCATGTCGTCTTGAGTTTGTTCTTGTTGATGTTTCCATTTTTTGATACATATTTTTTCCTAATATGAGTATAGTTATTTTCAAAAAATTATATTTTAAATAACAAAACTATGCAAACATAACCTCACTATGTTATTTTTTTTGAATTTCTTGATCAAATTCCAAATTAGAACCTAAAACAAAACATACCCAATTTGAAGGAACATTATATTGCCAAGCGTGACCGAGATGCCCGTGACCCGTGACCCGTGATGACTCAGTCTTATTCAATAGGACCCACAAAATATAGTGCTGAGCGCGCCTAAAGAAGTTTTCTTTTCAATAACTACCCATTCAGAATCTGTATTCCCTTTTTCCCTTTTCGTTATGAGAATGCATAAAGATTTCACTAGTGTCTCTGTATCTCTCTTGGTCTACTCACTGTTTCCGAGCCCGAGCCGACTTCACCCGAACAACCGTGATGTCCACTTCAAAAAGCTATCGCCATTCTAAACCATCAGAAGGACAGTGCACAGTGTCATCTAATGACCACAATAAAGAGGTGTCCATATTTAGAATTCACATTCCAATAACCCCCGGGTAGCAATTTTCAAAGTAATACGTTAGATGATGTTCACAGAATTTCAAAAATTCGCTTTTTATTGTTTAACTTTACCACAACGTATCTAGGAAACGGGGCAATTTTGGAATGAGGTAGATTGCTTTAAATCGGCTTATTTTGACCTCAGGAATATGTGCTAATATTTTGTAAAGACCTTATACAGACACAATGTATAACCAAAGATTACTCCTTCTAACATTCAAATTGCATTTTAAGTATATTCTCGAAAGTAACCGAATGACGATATACCATATTTCCAAAGATGATTAAAGGGTATATGGAAATAGCTCTATTTTAAACGATTAGAACACTTCCATGAACCAGAAATCGATTTGATTGGAAAAGCTGTTGCAACCGGAGAATTATATCAGGTAAATCGAATCATCGGTACATCTATCAAGCGCTGAGCTGGGAAATAGGTAGGAATAAGTGGAAACAAGCACATAAAACGTCGAAAAACGTCGCGACGGTGGAGGCGGCGAAGGTGGCGGACGAAAGGCGCCGTACAGCTCATCGATGCAAATTGAGTTTTGCGGAAGCTTAACTCACCGCAACGAGGGAGCTTTGCCACCACTTTCATCGTTAATGCCGTATCCCAGCGGAAAATTTTGGTCGCTTCAATATGGAGAATATAAACAAACTGCTGCTCTTTACGGGAAAAACTAAATTAAGCAATATAAAGCTTGAGTGTTGACCGGAATCGAAATAGCTCTTATCTTAATCATTGATCCTGAGTCAGATTGAACTGTTTAAAGCCAACTCGTGACATTCACCCCAGATAGATCTGAAATTATTAGACTTTCAGAAGGTGTAGTGCTGTTGTTCCAAATATTGGGATCATAGATCTTTGAGGAGATACAATGATGCATGCTTGATTATAATAATAATATTACCGCGATATTTAAATCAAGAGGGGTCTGGGTGTGCTGAGAGTTAGTTCTAGTTTGGTTAAATCAGTTTTGATTATGCAAAAATATTGAGATATACCGAATTAGATCAAGTCTGTAAATAAATAAACAAATTAATAATTTCATAGATACATTTGCTTTGAAAAATGATATGAAAAGATATTGATTGTGCATTAAGAAACTACAATTCATTTACCAGTTTAGTGCCTTGGCGATTTTTTCAAAAAATTGCCCAGTTCCCTTCTGTCACGTTCAAAACAAAGGGTTGCAAATATCTTACATCAGTGTAACTTTCGATGAGAAATTCTTGTACCATTCGAAACGTGTTGGTCACAAGGCGGAACGTCACCGGAATAAAAGAAAACTAATATAAAATTATGTATATTGAAAATAAATCACACTTCGGAAGCAGAAGAAGACAACACCAACTAATGGTATTTGGGAAATGATGATTTGAAAATTGCAAATTTTTTTCAGTTTTGAGAACTCTGTAAATATTGTGAATTAAATACCTATATACTTTTGTGTTTACCAACGACCGATTTGTTGTAAGAATCGTATTGAGTATAAGCGATAAAATCACTCAACCCCTTTAAAGTCAAAAAACCTTTAGCTTAAGGTATTAATATACCCACTTCATTTTTTCCGAATCTTGTTCGTCCAAATAAGGTAAACAGTCTTTTGATTTTTTTTTGTGGGCAAGTTCTTTTATCAAGTTAGGTATGATAAATAGCTGCTCGATTGGATTAGTTTATTTTTTCTGGGATGACTTTTGAATATTTCTATTTCAAAATACCTTGAGGAAATAAGAGGACCTCACAACTCCTTCTTAAAACTGATATATTTTAAAAGGCTCATTTTTGTCATGACTCTTGTTTTGCTGACTAAGCTTTTCCTGTATCTTGTTGGTGATCAACTCAACTTTGAGATTTTGTATTTGTATCTTTTTTTTAGTTCGTTGTCATGCTTTTTGAAACATGTAAGTTTTTCATTTCTTTCTTTATTTCTATGTTGTCCTCCTTTAGTTCTGTTATTTGTTTTTGGTTTTCTCTCGCTTCTCTTCTCATTTCTCTTATTTCATTAGGCATTTCGCCGTTCTGGGTTTTGAGTTCTCTCATCATCGTGATCATGGTTTCTTCTCCACTTTCCCCTCTATCCAAGTTGCTTTTAGGTGATGTTTTTCTGGATATCTTCTTTTTTGCGTACATTTCATCTAACTGGTCTCTTTTTCTCTTGTACTCTTCTTCTGTATCCGTTCCGCTGCCTAGCGGCATTTTTAAAGATATATTTTATCACTCGTATCCGCTGGTAATGAGTGTAAAATCTCTTTTAGTCCGACTCTGTGTTTGCCCGTACCGTATTGTGTGTTGCCTACCAGCAACAACCTGCCTTCGTCAGCTTTGATCTCAATGAGGTTATGTAGATTCTCCTAGCGAAGTATGGATTGTTCAATTTATTGTTTATGAGTGGACTTACTGCGGGGTATTATGTCACAGTTTGTCCGCGTTTTTGATCTTCTCTATTTTCTCTCTTTGTGCACTTACTAACTCGTCACAGCCCGTAATTTTGGGTTTTGTCGGAGTGTTGTTTACACACGTTATAATCCGGACAGGTCCGTACTCTCTCTCTTGCCCTACACCATTGTATGGTAAAAGGGTTTCAGATAATATATATATATGCTTTTTAAAATATATCACAATTTCTTTGTTGTAGCGTCTTATCGAAATATCTATTTTGTGGAACTTTTTTTTTGGACTCATATATCTTTTTGCTGTGGAGTGGTTTAGAGCTACCATCAATTTGCATTCCTTGTGATATTCAGGTGATAACGACTACATATTATCGTCACAAAATAACATGAACACACAAAAACCAAGAATCCGGACGTTTCGCAAAACTTTTGCTAAGAATGACTGTTAGCTACTTTTTAAAAGTATGGTCTCTAGAACGGCCGCTAGAGGACGTGAATGCTAAGGCAAATCAGAAAATGAATTTTTCACAAAATATTCTCTTGATAAGAATTGCTATAAATAATGAGATCATACTCTTCAGCTACCTACTTGCGGGTTTCGTTCTTAACCGTTTTGCCCTAACTGCTAAAATAAAGTGATGGGGGAATGTCAGTTTGGGTGGGTAAAACTGACTCCAAAGAGCGTTGATAACTATAAATTCCCCCTGATGAAACATAATGATATGCATTTGTCAGTAGACGCTAGGAAGGCTGTCTTATAACTCAATAAACATTGCGCGTTCTTGAAAAAAATTGTTAATGCAACTTTATGTGTGGTTGAAGCTGATAGGTAAGAGGAATATAAACTTGAAAAGTCTGCCAAGCCGCATGATATCTTTTTTCAAACCAAAGATATTTTCAATAATGTTCTATCCCTGTCAAAAAGTGAAATGCTCCACAATTTACCTACTAGACCGAGAACCGAGTGATACAAACAAATTTTCAATGTCAAATCGTATAATAATTATTTCTTTCCATATAATGATCAAGTCCCACTACTCCATAATTTTCTGAAACCCACCCATTATTTTATTTCCACAGTTGACTTTAAAGAATAATAAACTATTTTCAAAATCAAAACCAATTCCCAAATTGAAACTTTTCAAATTCACTGAAACCAGAAAAAAATCATAGCTACAGCTGAAAACAATAACAATCAATCCTTTAAGGCTTCTTCTATCTCAAAATAATAAAACCTGTGTTAGAATAACTGGGGATTATAAAAACAATGTGAATTTATCAGAAGTATGAAAATATTTTCTTTTTCAATTTCGTATCAGAAAGAATGATATTGCAAATTCATTGATCCCGAGAGCCGTCCTATATTGTTCTATGTGATGTTCCGAGTGCAACGTTTTGTGAAACGGTGTTTGGGGCTTATGTGAAATTGATTTATAATCAAGGTCTGTGGAGAATTGTTGAGAGTTGATTGGTCCTTTGGTAACCACTTGAGCAGAAAAAAAACGTTTATTTGATGAGTTTTTTGTAAGTCCACTATGGTACGATCAATTTGAAAAAGTCCCTGAATGGGGCTTGTCAAATGGATAATCTAAATCTTATTCAAAATCAGTTCTAGTGACTAGGTGGTAAGCAGCAGATCAAAATTGATGTGATTATATATATCTATCATACTTTCATTTCTATATACAGTATACAGGTTGTCTTACCCAAAAATAACATACAAAAAAGTTCATGCCAAAAGGATCAAGTGATAGCCCATTTGGAGATCTTCAGTCCCTCATCAAATCCTGTAAGTTCAAGGCAGGGGTGACCATTGTGGTTGATTTAATAAAAAAAAGTTACACCAGATGCTACAAATTCGGCGATTGTAATAATTGAGATCGAAGGACCTTTAAAATAACGTTTCACTCGACCTCCCTATCCATTTAACATATTGGGGATGGATATCATCACTGCTCAGAGGATGTGGTAACGAAGGTGAAAACAGGGGCAAACAAATCCCTTTGAAACAGAACTCGACAGATCCAAGAGTTTTTTTTTGTGTTGGAGGGCCGTTTTTTGTGGTGGATACTTTTACCTGGCACAAACTATGAAAAATACAACAGTTCATACAGGATCCCTTTTCTGACTGCTCAGATCGTTCATTTTATTGATCATTAATGGATTGAGTCCCTTACTGGGATGTTTATAAAAAATTGTTTTTTTTTTAAACTTTGGTCAGTCCACGTCTCTCAATAGTCAATGATAACAGCTTTTCGTGTGAAATTTCAGAGAAAGTAGAACATGATAAAGTATTCAACTGAACTAGTCAAGACCCGTCCAAAGCCTCCAGGAACAGTTATCCTTGTATACAGGGTGTCCCAAAAAAAAACTTTTATTTAGGGGTAGACTCTACGACCAAAAATAAGACAGAAATCACTTATATGTCAAAATTGTGAAAAATGCCTCCTTGTGAAATTATGGCCATTTCAAATATTGAAAAAAGACCTCCCGAATCTCAACCCAATAGACTTTTGGCTTTGGGGATAGCTGAGAAATACTGTTTACCATGTCCTACCTGACTGTGAAGATGTTAGCATTCGTGGAGCCTTAGCAAAAATGGATAACGAAACAAGAAGCCGTGTAATCTTATTCGCCGTTTGCACGCAACGCATTGAACAAAATGGTGAGCATTTCGAACATTTGCCTTTGTGAATCTAGTTGTTCTTGTTTTATTATGTGTTGGTTGATGAATAAGATTGATTTGAACATTTGAATTTGATTTTCAAAAATTGTTTCAGTACATCATTCAGGATGGCTATAATTTATATCCGAAATTTTGACATAAGTGTTTTTTGTCTTGTTTCTGGTCGTGGTCGTGGACTTTACCACTAAATGGTGGGGATTTTTTTTTAGTAAAATCGAGCCGGATTTTTAAAGGCCTTATCAACTACACGTGTACTTCAAACTATACGACATAATATTATAATGCGGGTTCATTTTGTGATTTCACTTCCACGTTTGAACTGTTGGATGACTTTTCTCTGTAATAATTAATTTGAAGTAATTAGTCATGTCTGCTTGTACTCTCACACAAAAGATATAGCCTTATTATCATGCTGCACTTTGAGCCATTTTGAACACAGCAAGGCATAATTTTAATCCGATGAATATAATGCCGTCATACATAAACTTATTCATATTGAAATGTCCTTTTGAATATCAAACTGATAAAATCAATACTTTTAGAGGATAAAAACTACAACATGTGAAAATTATGTGTATTTCAAAGTTAATCTATCTATTTGACGTTTTGAGAATGAATTAGAAAGACTTATTTAACTTCTCCAAGGACCTAAATAATGCAGAATTCTTGTATACTGTGAAAATTCGATAATTCCGATTACGTTGGTTTCTCGAAAACTTCAAAGGGGTCTAAATCAAGATTCAAATTAAAGGGCACAGCCCGAAGTAATTTCGACTTTTTGTTATAATTTTTATAAATCTCAGGATCATCGGAAAATCAGTGTATTGTCGTTCATCCACCAGCTAGCCTTATTGGAAAACTCTCCCTGTTAATGATTTTATATTCCACCTTTCAACCCGTTTACACTTCATCTCATACTGTTTTAAATGCCGGGTCTAACTCACAGCGACATGAGCTAGGTACAATAACAAACTGCTTAAAAAGTTGTGCATTATGAAACAGGTGTCTCGACTTCTTTGCAAACACGCTTTTTCTCTGCTGAATTATAAAAGCTTCAGACTCTGCTGTGAAAGTTCATGTATTGTTTTGAAATATTATGGAAGCTTATGGCTATCGGTCTTGACTAGTGACACGTTTCCATGAACGATCTCGTCAAGAAAAGAACTATAGTCATTGTTTCTAGTTTCTTATGGAAAGTATATGAATTTGGAAGAAGTCACAGACTTGTTAATAAAAAGCGCATTGTAGGCGAACGAAATTTGTTTTGCTAATGGGTATGTCCCAAGCGCCTCGCAAGTCCAAGAAAATTGAAAAATGTCTGATCAAATTAAAATGTTTACTTTCAGTGATGAATTATGCATATGGTCTGATATACTTCGCTCGACTTCTGGGATTTTTTGACTTTATCAAGTTCGTCAGTCTAGAACTCTATTTGAATTTTGACGCCGAATTTGCCGCAATAAGATTATGTAAACAGAGTTGCCGCTCGTCTTGAAATAATTATAAGGCGCTTTCTGTCACCGGAATTGGTCGCTTGAGGATAAATTGTTTGTATAAATTGCATTATTGCAACGCTAAGATTGAATTGATTCTTTCATACTTGATGAAAGTTTTGACAAGTATGTAACGAACCATGCATGGTATATCACGAACTAGATACAAAGAAAATTGATTCATTTTTAACGGTTATAACGAACTTACGGAAAACGGTTTATCGCGCCTCATATTTATTCACCGTGTAAAGGCCCATTCCCACCTGAGCGTTGCGGCGCGAGCGCAAGCGAGCGTCTGTTGTGACGCGAGCCTCAAAATCAAGCAGCTCGATCCCCACCTGAGCGTCTTCGAGCGCGCGACAAATTCAATTCACCATCAGTTCACTGCCCAGAGACATTGGGCTGTCTCTGATCAGTCGATGTTGGAACAGTGTGGCGCAAAGATATCTCAACGTCATCCAATGATTTGTTATTCCTGGCAGCTATTTGTCAGGAGTATGAGAAAAAAAAAGAAACCTTAACGTGATTATTGGGTTCATGATATATTTCGTGCGAGGCAGTATTAATGGTTCCATTCCATCCCGTCCATTTCGAAAATCTTTATAATTTTCAAGCACATCCATGCAGACTTGGCGGTAAACTGGAGATGCATCGCTTCCAAGCGTTTTGTCGCGTGCTAACGCTTCCCAAAGCATTAAAAATCTGTCGTTTCGCGACGCGTCGTGTCGCGACGGAACGCTACGCTCAGGTGGGGATCGCCCCATCAAAATACATGTGGACCATTGGAAGCGACAAAACGCTTGGTGACGGTCGTGCGCGACGCTTGCGCCGCAACGCTCAGGTGGGGATCGGTCTTAATGAGCGCGATGCCGATTTGTTGTTTATCGATGCATACTACCATTCTCATCAGTACAGCTTTCTGATGCGGAACCTCACTATTTTATCAAAGCGGCTGGCAAACTGCTGCTGTCACACTTTAGCAGTCTCGTCAACACTAATGGGTTAGGTACTATTGTTCAAATTTCAACAACATGTTATTTGGTACATATATTATTTTTAAAATCTAGATATACAGGGTGTCCCGGAAAATGTGGGCCATCTCCCTGATACAGGTAGAACATGAAAAAAGTTGATGAGTTTTTATAACTCTTTTTCCTAGAGGCCCTCCCTACGGAGCTATGGCCCTCTTAAGAGCGCCGGTGGCAATTTTCTTTCGCCAATAACTTTCAAAGCACTCATTATAAGTTGATGAGAATTTAATATGATGGGCACTACTGAGGACCTTTCAAAATACTGTCCTCAAAACACATTTATCTAATTCTAAGCTGTACATTTTATTGCCTAGATTTTCAACACCCTGTAATATAAGGACATGAAAAAATAATAATATTGGATAGCTAGAGCTCCGAGCAACAAAAAAGGTAATCTTATTCATCATCGATAAAATGAACCGTTTCCGGGAAGAAAGATATTTTTATTGAAAAAACCATCGAAACTAGCCATAATGACGAAATTTTTTGAAAAAATTTGAACCTATATTTTTCTTGAAATGTTGATGAAAATTATTCTGGAAAAAACATAGGTTCACATTTTTTTAAATAATTTCGCCAAGGGAACCAGGCACCACTTCGTCATGGCATTTTTCGGGCTTTTTTCCAATAAAATTATGTTTTTTCCTGGAAAACGGTTCATTTTATCAATAATGAATAAAAATACTTTTTTCGTAGCTTAGGGTTCAAGCTGTTCACATTAATTTTTTTCAAGCCTTTATCATACCGGGTATTGCAAATTTAAGCAAACAAATTTACAACCTAGTTTGCCCCTGGGTAAATTTAATAAGGTAAGTAAATAAGTTTTATGAACACTATTGCGATAGGTCTTTAGTGATGTCCATCAAATTGAATCTTCATCAAATCAAGTATATCAAGTACTTTAAAAGTTATTCGTGGAAAAAAAATTCCACTGGCGCCCTTCAGATGACCATATCTCCGTAGGGAGGGCCTCTAGGAAAAAGAATTATAGAAACCATTATAATCATCTTTTCCCATGTTCTACCTGTATCCAAGAGATGGCCCACATTTTCAGGGACTCCCTGTAGAATGTAGGGTATGGAGGCAACGCAACGTAAAAATATTGATAGATATGTATACAGAGTGCTTCATTAATATTGCGAAACAATTCAGGATGACTTTCTCCGCTTTGAAATAAGAACAAAACTTCCTATATACGTGTATCCAGAAATGTTTCGTTACAGAGATACAGGGTGTTGAAATTTTATTTTCATTTTTGTTTTTTCTTAATTATATTTGAACCGATGTCGATCTTTTGATAAAACTTGATGAATTCTTATCATGCAAAATTTGAATTTGAAATTAGTATGACGCCAACTTGTAGATGGCGATACCTACACCTATTTTTCAGGATATGAACCGCCATAACTTTTTTGGATGTCCCTGTATTTTATTTTTAACAAAAAAGATAACGATTTTTTTAAAACTTTTTTACGCAGAAAATGTATACTTGATAGAAGTCGCTACGTGCAACCATTTTCGAGATATTTGGTTTTGAAATAATGAATACGTGTGATAATGGAATTATGGCCAAGCATGGTGTTCAATTGATAGTGGCTAAAATATGATAATGATAAACATGTGACCGAAAATACTTCGTTACATAGCTTCAGGGTGTTAAAGATTGTATTTGATTATTTTTTTTTTAATTTTTTATTTGTCTTTGTTTAAATAATAATTGAATAAGAGTTGTTGAAACACTACACAAAAGTCGACTTTTAACTTATTTACTGAAAATATGAAGCAATCATACAAAATATGTTATAACTTCTAGGTTACCTACGCCCCAATTTCAAAATCTCATGTATTATTTTGAATCCAAATATCTCGAAAATGGTTGCACGTAGCGACAGAAAAAGAACACATCTTTTGAGTGGAATTTGATATAGAAATCTGTTTTACTCAAAAATATAATACAGATTCGTCCAAAAAAGTTATGGCTGTTCATAACAGGTAAAATTCGTGTAGGTAGCGCCCTCAACAAATTAGAGCAATACTAAGGTCAAATTGTATCGATATTGGTTCAAATATCATTTAGAAAAAACAAAAATGAGTATAAAATTTCCGGATAAAAGTGTATAGGAAGTTTTGTTCCTATTTTGAAGCGATGAAACTCATCTCAAATTTCTTCGCAATAATGATGAAACTCCCTGTATATGCCTAAAAGAATATTCTTTTCATTTCAAATCTTCCGCGTGATCGCATAACAGCCATTATTCACAATACAATATAACTACCAGGTTGATGCTATGATATGCAACCAATAGTAATAATATTGGAATGTCAATGAGGCTTCAATTGAGTTGAATAGGTTAGTCATGTGTAGCGTACTTTGGAAACCAATCCCTCAAACAAAATACCTCGTAACTAGATTTTCCCTTTAGCTAGTTGAGCATTCACTTTACTTCCAGAACTTCTTGTCAAAGGGTAAACTAATGGAGAGGACGCTGTATATTTATATTTTTCCAGTATGTTTTTGAATATTTCGAAAAATAAATGTCACTTACGCCCGGTTTCTCAATGATGGTTGATCGTTGACCACGGTTCAAGTACATTGGACTGTGCTTCTTTGAACGCAGTTCAACGTTGAACCTTCGTTGAACTGGACTTGAGAAACCGGGCCTGAACGTTATTTTGGTTGAGAGTTTCAACAGAGAGTTGCCACATTGTGATAGTCGATCACCGACTCTATAATTTCTTCAGAAGGTGGAGCGGATGTTCCATATTGGAAGCCCAATGAGACACGAGGGCCACGAAAAATACGCGCCCCTGGAAGCGTTTATTCGCCATATAACACCTACAATATAAAGGAAAGTCAAATGGAAACTTGTGACATGTTTTTAGCCAGCAACCAGTAATACATGAAAATGCGTATTTTGCCAAACATCCACCACGGCACTAAAATGTGTTTGCTGTCTTGTCCCTGATGGGTTGATCGGTTGTCAAGGAAAGTTTGTTGTCATTGTCAAAAGTTCTTATTATAATAAGCTTATTGATATTAAATTTCATCTTTGTTCAAGTGAACTTTTTGAAAATGGAGTGTGATCAGATGCGTCGTTATGACAGCTTTTGTGTTATTCTTAATTGTCATGATTTAGCAATCAAGGGACCTAAGGATAATGCGGAACTGCAAAGTGGATTCGTGGAGTGCGGAATCCATAACTGCAGAATAAGACTTATGAAAAAATCTATAGATCTTATTTAGTGTGTGATATCCAGAATCCTCCTGGTTTTAAAATATGGTAATTTTTAACCCAATTACCCATTACGAAAAAAATACTTCAATCGATATTTTTTTCAACCCTATCATAATTCTAGAATCATTTGTATTTGTGGAAAAGTTATTTTGTGATGATTCTAAGAGGATTCTTATTTAACCGATGTTGGAATTTCATCTTTGCCGCTCCACTCGCTAATTCGTTTGAAAGTGAATGAAAAAAAAATATATAATTTATTTTTGAGAAACCCAGTTGTCTTCAAAAATAATAACCCAAGAAGATAAAAATCATGTATATTTTAAACGCTTCGAACGCATCGTACAGAGAAAATAGGTTGCGAAAATTAATATAGTTGGACATTCTAATTGATCTCAAAGTGTTTGTTTTATTATTAGAAAACGAATGAAACAGTCGGCAGCAAGAGGGTTACTATTCTAACATTGGGTGAATAAGAATAACCATAGTGGAGACATTTAAAAATGAATATTCCAGATACTTCCACTCTTGTGGGTATTATCACCTTCTAATAGTCAAAAAAAGTGAAAACGCCATACAAACAACTTTCTCCAAACCATTCATCATCAAAATAGTGTTTGGAAAGTTTTGATTGAAAACGTATCTATTTTGAAATTGGGGTTAAATATACATACATATTTTAAAACCAGGAACAAAAGCTCACAAAAATGATAAGCATTTGAAATTGCCGCAGAAATATAGCTGCGACAGAAACCTACCGATGGCGCGGTATGCTGATGTAGATTTCTGTTTTACCAAATCCTGTCATGTGGTTTATGTGGATACAACCATTGTAGGGCGCCACTTGATAACGTCAAAACTCTCCAACAACCTTTATCATTGCAGTTTACATTATATTGTAGGTGTTATGTGTTATTCGCTAGAGGCTCAAAGCGTAATGTCAAGCCAACAGTGTCAAGATGATTTATCATCTGTCATTCTATAAAGTTTGCTTGTAATTTTTCATATTATTTCTTCTTTTTTATTCCGCAAGCACGAAAAATATCGTATATGCATGCGTCAACAATGTGGAAGATTCCCGTTGATAGTTTCTGCCGCTCACATAATGCATTTTGAATATTCGCTCTTTGCTGACGGTGAAAGTTCAAAGCAAATTTGCTCAAGAGCGTTCAGCAAAGACTTCATAATACAACAATAACTGGTATTGATGACTAATCACTTTATGGAAACTGAAAATTGCAAATTTTCTATAAAAATGTCTTCATATTTGCCAACGGCGGTTTAACAATAGGGTCAAATGGTCATCGACCTCCCAAATAGTCAGCAAGATTTCAAATCAATTTACTTTAAAAATATGAAAAAAAATTAATACATCCCATAATGCGCGCACGTTATGATATCCGAGAAAAGCTCCTCACCAACACATCTCAAGCGTCGCACAGATCATTTGGGTCAAGACTCAGCTTTGACGAAAAATCGCTTGCAATTGAAATGCAATATCATCACGCATCATAAGCGGCTGAAGGCACAGAGAGAGAGGGAGAAAAGTGACTGGCGTGAAATCAGTGTGTTAGAATGAGAAAAAATATGTCATGTTAGGCATTGACATAGCATTGACCAAGACAAATGCCACATCGGCACGGGGTTAATTCGTGACCTACGCTTCCGTTTTCGAACGTCTTTCTTCTTCGTCACACATTTTGAGGGGTTGTCCAGTAATGTCAAATCAGCTGATGCTGATAGATTTCTATTGATTTTATTTTGCGGGCGGATTGTTCACATTACATCGGTAATCGGTCAGGAATTTTGTTTTTCAAATGTCGGATCCGTCGGATCGTTGTGTTGCGTTTGAAATTTTGAATTCAAAAGACAGAGATTATTTGACATTTGAAAAACGCCTGGATTTCAAGTCAATTCCATGACTGTTTGAACTTTCTATAATGAGAAATGTCTCGGGGAATGATTCTGGACTACATTTTATGAATAGATGAGTTTTTAAAAATTGTCGAGTCTTTGTACTGGTGCTTTTTACTTTTTCGCGCTCAGTATGATTTACTTCAATTATGTAATTGCTTTCCTTCGATTTTTCTCATATTAAGAGGTTCGGGGCTCTTGACATTTTTTTCGTCTCCGAATGTTTGCGTTGCTTCACCGCACAAATCATATCAATTTGACCTCCCTATTGAACTAACCTCGAGCCGCCACTGATATTTGCATTATTAAACAGGGTGTAAATTAAGTACTTGTAAAGATTTTTAGAGGTGAATCTTTGAACGATTGCTTAGATTTTTGTTAACTAACATGGCAATTGGACAAAATTTGGGATGCTGGAAATATTGACGACGAGAAACTCAAATATTCACTTAGTTTTCTGTTAAATGTTTGAGGGAGCCACATACAGTGTTGTTCCTGAATTGAATTAACCATCACTTGCTCGTGTCACATTGTATATCATTTTTGCCTAGGTAGACCTACTTTCCATGCAATTTTTAATACAAAGGGTACTCTTAGTGTTCCTCGCTGGAAACAGCCGTTTTGGATAAAAACAGGTTTGAACTTGAGCCCACCTTGGCATTTTTCAAGTTGATTTTTTAAGTTGAATCATTTCCGAGTTTAAAAAAAACTTTATCAACGTCATGTGCTATGTAACACTATCAACTATCACATTACATATTACCATCATCACCAAATCCATTGAAAATTGGATGAAAATAATAATTTGCAAAAATGGATGGAACTCCGTTACACTTTAGTGGTGTAGGTGATCAGTTTCAGCAACTATTGTAGATGTCATCAACCAGCTTGAAATCTTTTTGATGATCTAAATTTGTTACAATCAATCAATAGATCGTTTCCAAGTACGTCACGAATCTCAGCTGATTCCTGAAAGTGTCACATTAAAATCATTGTGACATATTTGAAAATTCAAGGTTGAAGTTATGCCTCAGTTACATTCATGTTAATTTCGAAGTGGAACTGTCAAATTTCCGCTTGGCAAACAGGAATCATATGCTACCATCCACATTGAATTTGGCGTAAGCGTGACCTTGACAACCTTGGCGACTTCAACCTAAAATTTTGAACTGTCACTGTACTTCAAAAAAAAAATCACTGTAAACGTGTAACATGCTTTTTCAGAAATCAGAT